>JABFPJ010005389.1:0-12263 GCA_022817425.1 Gryon sp. ZL-2020
TAGGATATAAACAGGTAGTGAACCATCGTAAAACAATAGCAATGTATAGTATAAAATAGTATGTTTTCTCTGTATGTCTCTCATTCTTGTTTTACGCTCTTTTGAGCATAGTTCGTGTCCGTACCAAACCTTCCTCGTACTATAATATATAATAAACGGAGTTTTTTTAAATTAAAAGTGTAATTCGCTCATTTCAAACCCATAATCCCAACATTAACAATAGTTTATTCAACAATTGTTAATAACAATTAATGTATTATTGTATATTATTTTGTTATTATTTTATTATTAATGTATTATAGTGTTGTATTTTATGTTTTTAAATTAGTTTAATTTTGTTGAGCACTGTCAAGATCGGAACGCCCGATCTTGTTAGTATTTCGTATAAATAGGGATATTGTTTAATGTATGAGTAATGAAAGTGTTTCAAGTTTCAAGAAATAATTTTAATCAATTTGAGCCTTAAATTGTGTATTTTATTATGCTCAAAATAGCATAATGAGTCGCGCGCTGCGAACCCACCATAAAATCATAAAGTTTTCTGGCGAGTCTCTTCGAGTATTCAAAAAATACAATTTTATATTCAACAGATTTATGAGTTATGTTAAAAGAACTGAGCATTTTCTCTCAATTCACAATTTTGTAAGAAAGACAAATATTTTTTAAAAATATATAATACGTTGACATACTCGAAGAGTGCTTGCCAGATGTGTCAAACATTGAAAATTGTTCCTTCGACGGAACAAATTTCTTTTTTATCTTTTTATTAATCGTTGTTATTAACAATTGTTAATAACAATTAATGTATTATTGCATATTATTTTATTATTATTTTATTATTATTAATGTGTTATAATATTGTATTTTATGTTTTTAAATTAGTTTAATTTGGTTTTTATTAATAATTGTTTATTCAACAATTGTTAACAACAATTAGTCTATTATTTAACTAAAATTAGAAATATTAATTATATTTTCATAATATATATGTGCAAGTATGTGTACTCATATAGATATACACATACGCATGTTTGATAAAAGGCGCCGACACGCGTATACATACACATACATATATACATGTACACATATATACATATACGTATAGACGATATGTACGCATATCGTAACACTATGTAATCTATATTTACGTTATTTTTTATTAATCTGATGTTTCAAATTTGTGATGTTTGTGAAAGTTTTTAAGACAATGTTCTTAAAACAACTATTCGACATCGGATGTTGTCTCTTCACTGTCGCTTCCTGAAAAAAATCGTTTAAATTCATAATATACAATATGAAATTATGTTTATTGTATATATAATATGACAATAACTTATCGCAAATTAAAAATGATTATCTTCAGTATAAGGATAATCTTCAAATCCATCATCACCTACAATTAAATGATTAAAATAATACATTGAAATGAAATTGTATAAGTTTTGTTTCATTGAATAAGTTATGTTGTGTCTCAGATGATAATATAATGTTTAAATATACTTTCGAAGTTTTAATATTTTATATTTATTTTCCATTAAAATTATAAAAATTACCTTCTGTCATTTCATTAACGTAATTCTTTGATTTCAACGCAAAAGCAAGTTTTTTAAGAAAAATCGGGGTATCGATAACACCCATCTTCAGTTGATCCCACAATTCGATGAGAAATTTTTTTCGATTTGATACTGGTTGACTCTCCTTAACAAAATTTTTGCATCGAATTACTTTGGCAGCCTGCTTATTAAACATGCGACCATATCCTTCTGTATGAACATATTATGAAGTTATAATGTATTTATATTCATCAAGAGTTCAGTTTCAATATTATAATTTAAAATTTGTAATGGAAAAAATTGACAGAATTTGCTTTATATGTAAGTTAACAAAATGTTTCGTTATTCGACTTTATATGTTATTTTTTATTTGGTTCTTTCTAGACAGCTTTCATGATAATGAAATTAAAATGTACAAGGGAATAGAAGATGATATAAAATGCAGGTCTTATAATCATGTGTATCGACATTTTTGCCATTACGTATTTGTTGATATAATTAATGTTTATACTCATAAAGGTTCTCGCTGTTGGATTTTTCTTTATAATTGTATTGAAAATCTTATGCTGAGATTCCAAAGGGTTATCTGTGTTGCAAAAATCTTCAAAGCAGCAAGTCTGTTTAATTAATTTTTTTTAATCCATTGAGAATGGAAATATGTAATAATGTAAGTGACTGAAGTAATGTAGAAACAATAGTGATTCAACGTTGCATATCATTGTTGATTTAACATTCACAAATAAATGTTTAATGAACATTGACAGATACTGTTGAATCAACATACGATTTATTTTGTTATAATATAACGATTTTTATAATAATCTAATAATGTTGATTCAACATAGTGCTTATGTTGATTCAACAGTATCTGTCAATGTTTATTCAACATTTATTTGTGAATGTTAAATCAACAATGATATGCAACGTTGAATCACTATTGTTTCTACATTACTTCCACTTCATCAAACAACATTGATTCAACATTATTTATTGTTGTTTCCATGTTGATTCAATACTCACCAACAACGTTGTTTCAACTCGATTTTAGCGGACATTCAAAGATTCATTCATTGTTAATTCAACAAAACCGTTAACGTTGATACAACATTGAATCAACGAACGTGTGTTATAGGGGTAGATTTTTCACTTTAATAAAACGTTTCATTAAAAAAAAAGAAATGACATATAAAGATATGACTATATTTAATGTGTATAATTTTACGAACAAAATGAATTTTTTTTTCATTATACAAGAAAACTTGTTCTCTTAGTGAAATATTGTAAAACTATATAATTGAATTGTATTCATTACAGTAATAAAACATGTTAACGCAATTAGAAAAAATAAAAACGTTTTTTAGTATAAATAATACAAAATTAAATATAATTGGATCATTCAACAGGTTCAAATTTTCAAACGAAGTACTATCAGCAAAATTAGGAAAGACAAGTTTTAAAAGTCAAGAAAACCCTATCGAAATTTTGTTCGTTTGTAAAATGTAAGTTAATTCTAAAAGGAAACAGCAGCCAAAATAAAATAAATATTGTCAAAAAATTATGAAATAATAAATATCGGTAGAGCGATAAGGTTTATGAGATTTGCTTTAAATTAAATATGAGATTTGCTTTAGATGAAAAATGATGATAAAACGACAAAAACCACATGAGTTGAAAAATGTATATAAGGTAAAACTAGTAACTAAAAAAAATATTATAATAATTTTATAAATTTTATATAATATAAAAATATATTAAAATATTTTTTTACTTAAAAAATTCGAAACGTCTGAGCGAATTTTGAACTTGATTCGGCAATCTAAATCAAAATGGTGTAAATAATTTGAAAGCGAAAACTCGCATCCATAAAATGAAATTTTTTCTGCCGCTGGTATCCACTTGTCATTCAGTAATGCCAAAAACTGGAGAAATTTCCTTTCATCTTCAACTGGTAAACTTCTTTGACGGACAATGTTGTAAATCTTCTGATAAGCATCCGCCATTTTATCAGGTGGCAAAAGAGCAAGTGTCAAAACCATATTTAAAGTTTCATCAGTCAAATCCATTCCGACGATATCCCAAATTTCGCTCATCGCCTACATTAGATTAAAATAATTAATAGATTAATTTTTGATTGAATTAAATTTTTATGAATTAAATGTTATATCAATTTATATTTCTGTATTTCTTACTTTTCTATAATGAAACAAAGTGCCTTGAATTTTTGCATTCGGAAAAAAAAGTTTCAATGCAGTTATATCCGAATCTTCGTATCCAGTATAAATATTCTTTACATTGCTCTGTAAATTGGAACATACAGTGCAAAGCTGTTCAATCATTTTCTTCGTATGCACTTGACTTTTTTTCTCCATTAATATCCACATGACAAGAAATATCTACAAATATTTAAGTTTATTTATAAATTATACAAAATAATTTTCAATGTATTTATTTTGTAGCGAAAAATATTTTTAAAAAAGAAAAAAGCGGAAAGAACAATTGGAAAGATCACTTGTTTTTTATTTTAACATTCTGGTATAAATATTCCTTAATTTTTAAAAATAAGAAAGGAATTTAATAAGATTTGGTCGCTTGGTGCGCTTTGTTCAAAATTTAAATACATTTGCAACTTAAAGCAGAAGAACTACAAAAAAAAACAAATATTTTTTAAAAAGTTACTAATAATAATAAGAGTAACCTTATTTTTTTTCTCAATTGCATGCACAGATATTACTTCTTCTATTTTGGGAATTTGGGGAACAACCTATATATATTCATAATTGAATTAATATTAATTTATAAGATAACAATTTCAATACGATGTAATTAATAAAAAAATCTATTATAATGCAATGATTGAAAAATACACTCATAACAAGATATTTCATTAATATTTTGTTGCAAATTTAAATAAATTAATGTTATCATCTAATAAGCACACAAAATTATTTTCAACTGTACAATCTATAAACAATCTGTATTCATGCAATAATATTGTAAAGAAAACATGTATGTAAAATTAAATGAAATATTGAATAAAATGTGGTTTGGTTTTATAATATCTTTTATAAAAAATTTAAAACCGATTTTTAAGTACAGAGTTAAAACTTATTTCAGAAATAAGTATAAATAAATTGAATGAACATTTTGCAACTAATGTAAATTTCAATTTTGCTAAAAACAATGTACAACTGGAATTTCACGTTTTTTGTGTGCTTATTATTTTTTTTTAAATAATAGATTTTTCATTTTTACTTTTTTTACTAATTAATCGTTTAACAAGAGCATGTAAATAATTTACCACGAAATTTCTTAATAAAGCGAAGGAATCGCAATTATTTAATTTGTTGCGTAACTCTCTTTCCATTACAAACATTATTTTCGAGCCGTCTAACATCTCTATTGTTATTTGCTCGCCTGAAATATTATGTGCGACGTTTGTCAATTCGGTAAATGTTTTCGGTGACTCCGGTTTTGCAGCATTACGTTCTTTGGCCATTCTTGTCATCATGGAATTTCGCGAAATAGAAGCAATGGCCTCAGGATATCTGGGAATGTAAATCGATTAATATTATCGATTAATATAATTGATTATTATTTTTTTTATTTTTAAATTCTAAATAACTAAGTTTTTAAATTTTAAATAAATAAAATTCAATAAAACAGTAAATTAAGACAATAAAACGCTTCATTTATATGTATACTAAATTAAATTAATATTTAAGATTTAAGTAATGCAAATATAACCTAATATGGTTATATTTGCAACTTCACCGTAACACACGGTATTTATTATAAAAGATTTATCATAAGGATAAGGATTTAGTAATTGTATTTTGATTAAGTAATTTTATTTGTTTACCGTTTAGACACATTTGTAAAAATATCCGTCAACTTATCATTCGTGTCCTTAGCTTGTCGTATCATTTCTCTCTCCAAATAATTTTTTTCTATAATGAATGATTGTGCCAAATCGATATGCTCATTCTTGAAATCAATCGTGCCATCCACATTGATGGTCGCAGTAGCGGGACAAGGAGTTGTTTGTTTGGAATAGCATCTGTATATATTTTTATTTTTTACGTCTCTCTTATATTTGTAACCACCGTATTCATAAACCAAACAATTTCTTTCAATTAAAAGATTCATGATGGTTTATCCTATAATAAAATATTAATTTGTGAATATAAAACAAAATAAAATTAAGATAAATTATTAAATGTTTTGGTAACAGATTTTGTATAGTAATTAAAGTATTATCATTTTTAATTATATAAGAAGATGTAAACACATAATTTTTATATAAAACTATAACAAATTTTACTGATCTAATATTCATTACAAATCAGTCACAAAATTATGAAAATTGTTATAATAAACAATGATTTATTAATCATCAATTATTCTCAAATACATCTAATGTTTTACATTTTATTATCATTAATTTCATGAATCATCATATCATTAATTGTTATTATTCAATATAATTAAAATTGTTTAAATATTATAATTAAAAAAAAAAACAAAAGAAACGTGACAACAGCGAAAAAATAGAGCAACAAGAAAAGAAATGTAGGTTCGAAGCAAAAATGAGCACATATTTACATTTTATTTTCATAAAAACCAGTGTAGAATTAAATCATACATACCCTATTCAAATCTGTATACTCTCTAATCTCAATCAACTTAGAATTATGTATTTTTTAACATTAAATCGATGCAACTTTTGATGCTTCAAAATGAAAAATTTGTTTTAGACAAACTCAAAAGCATATTTATTTTAACTGCTTAAAGCGCCGCCGCTCTATCGGTAATTGAATTTACGATGTACGTATATTAAAGAAGCATGTAGCGCCAAATTTATTTATCGCCGCGAAATTTCGAAATATGCTGTAATGCAACTTCTTAAAACCAATATTTCAAAAACTGATTCATTTTTAAACTATGTTTTAATAAATTTATATATAATTATAACAATATTGCACAATTATATATGAACGAAAATGTTAAAATTTGCTTTTGTTACAATAAAAGACAACTACGTAATAGTTTATCATAAAAATGGATGTTATCAATTAGTTTTGTATAGAAAAGATGAAAAATTATTTAATCTTATTAAATTGAAATTGTTAATCAGTTTTTTTGACTAAAAATTGCACATTCAACAAAATCTATTGAATCCAATCGATGCAACAAGAGATAAAGGTTGAAACTTATGTTACTCTAAAAAAAAGCTCAATATTTTAATGAAGATGTAAATCAAGTACAGATTTATCAATTTGACTTACTATAGCGCAGCCCTCTGCCGATCACTAATAACACGAATGTTATAGAAACGTATAGAAGCGTGTCAATCACAAACGATTTTCGCCGTGAAATTACCAAAATAAGCAAAATCATTTGGTTTCATTGAATGAATTTGATAGTTAAATAGAGTTAATTTTCCGTTAATATTAGACTTCGGGATTGTAGTGAAGATTGTCGAACGTGAACTTGTGGATTCATTGTTGATGTAAATATATCAGTTATATGTATATGTAATTCATAAATAATTCTATAAATTTGTTTACAAATTCAATTTGCGAACGTTTTTTTAAATGGGCAAGTGGCGGCTATAGATTCAGCCATGTGCCATTTACAGCATTTGCGAACGTTGTTGAAATGTTATAAATATACACTGGAAAACATGTGATTTTAAGAAAGTATTGCGCGATTTAAATTGTAACAACAAACTGTGGTATTTAATCACTAATTTAACCACACGCATTTGCAACATTTGTGGTGTGACATTCTTTATGTTACAATAAACATTATGAATTTTTATATAATCGTGCAAAGTTTTTTTACATTTTATAATTATTATGTTACAATGATTACAATTGAAATCATTATATCATGATTATTATATTGATAAAAATAAAGTATGTGGGATTAATAAGTGTATTGAGACAAAAATAAAGAAACACTTTTTACATTTTAAATTAAATTGCTAATATATTTAAAAAAATATTTTAACACACTTGCTATTATATATGTTATTTTATAATAGTGTTGATAAAAAATCATGTCATGATTAAAAAAAATTTTAAAAATAGATTTTTTAATTTAACTCATTCAGCTATAATTGGGATCCCCTCCACTTTTCAAGCTCGCGTAAGGTGGCCGCGATGATTCGCTACGATTTATGCTGAATGAGTTAAATAAGATTTAAATCTCATTTCAATCAGAAAGTAAAAATGTGATTATAGTTATTTTCAAATTTTTCAAAATAATTCATTTGATTAATATCGTGATTTTAATCAGTGATTTAAATAATCTAATTTAAATCATCGCAATCCTATTTTATAATATTGTAACAGATCTGTAATTCACTTTTTTTCTACTTTTTTTGTTAAAATCTCATGTCATCTAATATTTAACATTAACATTTATACATTTATAATTTTATGAAAACATAATAAATTTTTTTTTTAGTTTTAGATGCTTAATGGAAAAAATATTAGGAAAGGGCAACACAATCATTTACGCTTATCAAGGTTTTACTTATCACCTTGATAAACGATCAGATTATATTTATAGATGTTCACAAAGATCTACAAATTCTTGTCCAGCTCGTGCATATGAGGCTGAAGATGGTTCCGTAGAGATCGAAGAAGAACATATCGATCTACCAGATTTAGATATAGTTCCTTTAAATAAGATGAAAGAGGAAATGAAAATTAAAGCGCGAGAAAATACTGAAACTCTTACAACTATTTTCAATGGTGTTTGTAGAAAGTTAGTATAATTTAAATATATATCTAAACGTCAAGTTTTATAACAAAAAATTTCATTTACGTTTTCATAATGAAAAAATTGGATTGGGCGGCGATTGGCTAATTTTGTTTGAATCAATCAATGATTTTTTTTGCTGAACGTTTATGTATTATGACTCATTTGTAAAATTATTCATCATTTATTTAGTCAGTATTTGCTCATTATTTTCAATAATTATTTAATATTCCACTACTTTTTATTCTGCCAATTGATGAGAGACCTGAATGTTGTTATTTCGTCGTTAAGGTTATTCTTCAGTCGAATTTGCAACTTCTCTCTTCTACTTATGGAGTCACCATTCACTCCATTTAATTTTAAATTTTTATTTTGCAATTTTTTATATTACAAAATTACAATTTTTGAATTAAAAAAATGTTTCAATCTTAATATTAATATAATATTTTTTTATCATAACTGATAAAAAAATCCTTGAAATTTATAATGTCATAATTTCTAATTTTATAATAATTTTTTTTAATTATTGACATTTTTAAAAATAAAAAATGTTTAGATATTGCACAGATAGGAAATATCAAATTATCAGGTTAATAATAAACACTTGTCAAATAAAAAATTATTCAATATTAGTATATGTATATATTACATTATAAAAATGTTTCCTTTATAAGCTGATTTTTGGCTAAAATATTTAATGAACGGTTTTAGTTATTTTATATTTATCCGTAATTTTGATGTTACAATGTATGAATAATTTAATTATATAACTGAAATACTTTAATATCAGTAATGCTAAACATATATTACATGATTTTTCAGGTTACGCCGAGAAAACCGAACGTTTATCAGGTGTATGTAATTTATTTGCGAAAGAATAATAAGGTATAAAATTGTTTTTTGTCATTAGCAATATCAAAAAGTGTAGATATGTTTATTTAATCACTTATTTATTATTGATTCATTAATATATTTTTTATAGGGATTCGGAGTAATGTACATATTATGTTCGGGAAAAACCAAAAGAATATATCTGGCAATATGGCGAAAATTGTGCCAATTAGCGCCAAATCTTCGAAACAATCTAGAAATTGTTCACGGCGACTTCGAAAAAGCCGCAATTACCTCCATCACCGAAATTTTTCCAACAGTGCGTTATGTGGGCTGTTGGTTTCACTATTGTAATGTAAGTGTTTTGCTACACTGAAAGCTAGAAAAGTGAATTATTCCATAAACACTTCACAACACATAATAGTTTAATTGTTTTCAGCAAGTATCAGTTAAATTTTATGTATTCATTCATATAATTTTCTTTTCTTTTGGTATATATTTAAAAATATGTGCGGAGACGAACGAGCGTGTCCCACCGTTGCTCAAGACTTAGAACCTTATCCTCTCAAACTTGAGCAATTGTAACTCGGCTACTAGTCAATCATTTTTTCATGAATTTGAAAAAATTAAGGATCAATTTATATGCTGTTAATTAGAAAAAAAATTAAAGAAACATAGCCTTAAAGACTTCAGCTATTATTACCTACTATTCTTCACTTCTGTTGTACCAAAATTTTTTCTACAATTGGTTCATAGTGAATTAAAGTTAATAATACATGAACTCGAATCTTTGATTAAACGAGAATCTAATGATTAAAGAAAAAACCATTTTTTCAATTGGCTCAGTATCTGCACTCTTCTTCTTATCATTAGGACATTTTGTACACTTGACGCGCCCTTTTTAAATTCGCGTATCAGTATTTATAACATATTCAACACTCTATTACATTTGTATAGCTAAATATATTTAACCACACTTTGATTATCAAAAAAGCAAAGCCTTATCACATTAATATTAAATATTACATAAGTATTTTAATATGTTTATTTGTATATAACAATAATATTGACTGTATAATAAAATAGAAATCAATTTTTTGATGTTGAAATGAAATGAAAAAAATATAAATAAATAAAAGTATTGTCTTTCTAAAAACTAGATAATAGTTTTATATTTGTATTTATATTCTTCTCCAGCCTTACTCTTTTTTGTGACGTTACTACGTTTTTTTTGTTCCATTTTTAACTAACCAAATTTTGGTTATCTTATTTATCATATTTAATATTGATATTATTTTACAGGCTGTAACTAGACGTTTGAAAAAAGCCCGCATTGTTTCTGCTGATTTCATGCGAATTTTGTTTTCTTTTCCACTTCTTCCTTTGGAACGATTTGACGAAGGCTTTGAGGTACTTCGAACTGAAGCACAACGAATCAATTGCGTCGCATTTTTGACATATTTTCGACGAACTTGGCTATCAAAAGCTGATGTTGTTTGTGTCGATGATGTCAAATTGAAAACAAACGCGGACATAGAGAATGGAAACAAATTTATGAGAACGCGATTTGGAGTTCATCCTGATTTTTGGACGTTCTTACGTAAGTTATACTTCGAAGGTATAAGAGAAAATAATGTTCTAATATCATCATCAAGGTTAATTTCATACAGCATTATTTTACATGATTGAAGTCACAAATATATCTGTTTCAGATAATACTTTTCAAGTGTTTCATCGCGTTGCAGGATATTAAGCGAACATACTCTTATTATATAAATTCCTTGACCTTAAAAGTAGAATTTTATCATTATTTAATTATTATGTCTTCTTAGTGATCTTATTTCTAAATAATTTTCCACATAACAATTTTTATTATTGCCAAAAGTTCGACATATCGTTAGATTTATCATAAAATAACACGAATACTTGTGTAAAGCGAAACTTAGAGATATACATTAATAATTAAATGACAAAATTATTTCAGATAAACTGGACGATCTGTTAACGGATAATGAAATTTTGTTAAGCAGGATAAACAATAGGCTTACTGGTCTCAGACGTTCGAATATGAAACAGAAACAGCGAGATGAATATATTCGAAAGAAGCAAGACGAGTTAAGAGCACAAAAGTACGTATACAATATGCAAAACGCATTAACCCATTATGTATCAAACCTTTAAAAAAAATATTCTGTTATATTTGTTAATTAATACATACTTTATCAAACAAATTTTATTGAAATATCAAAAATAATTATTTCCTTTTCAACACAATATTTAACGTTATACAAATCTCGTAATTTTGTACAAATGCATGAATGGTGAAAAATGTGTTAAAACATAATAATTGTTTTAGTTTTCTTAAATACATTATAACATTGAGCATTAATATCAATATATGAGTATTATAATTTTAGCATTACCATTGAACAATTTTTACGAAGTCTTTATAGAACACAGTTTGAGGTCGAAGAACGTGGTAACGATTTTTATGCGGAAGAAGGTAAAATAAAAATAATACTTAATCGGTCATCAATATATTTCTTAAGAGGTAGAATGTGATAATATCTGTAAATTTATTTTAACATGAAATACAAAAAACAATATATTATATATTAATGTTATACATTTTTTCAGGGGAAAGTGATATTGAAATAATGGAGTAGGGGCACTTGGTGATTGGGCGCAATGATAAGAATCACAAGATTATTTTCTTTGATCGATAATCTAAGAAAAAGAGTTCAAGCAATATTTAAAGTTTTCTGCACCGGAGTTGCGGTCCTTTAAATAGTTTTTCAAATATTTTTGTAATAAAAATATTTGTTTATTTCACTTTTTTGTTCAATTCATTAAAGGAAATAGTATATTTGAAAAGCGCTTCCCTGCCGAGCGGTTATAGGCTCAGACAACGCAACTCGGCAGCCAATGAGGCGCTTTTACGCCGAGCAACGAATATATTTTTAATATATTCGTTGGTTGAAACGAATATATTTTTAATATATTCGTTGGTTGAAACGAATATATAAACGAATGTATAAACAAATATATTCGTTGGTTGAAAAATAGATTCCTTGGTTGGCGTAAAAGTGCCTCATTGTCCTGCCGAACGGT
>JABFPJ010005390.1:0-12262 GCA_022817425.1 Gryon sp. ZL-2020
GGGGGGTGGGGGGGGCGGGGGGGGGGGGAGGGGGTTAGCAGGAAGGATAGGTCGAAGAAGGAAGATATAGTCTCGAAAGGCAAGGAAGGAAGGAAACGAAGGGAGAGAGATCTCGTACAAACGCGCGCATACAGAAATTCATCCCTTTTGGTTCGGCCCGTGTCCACTAGTATGGCTGCTCGCCCGCGCGCGTCCCCGCGACCCCGGCCCCGGCGCGCCACCTCCACCCTCGCAGCGTTCCGCTGACCGACGCCGGGCGTCGCGGCGGCGGCCAGCCCCTACGCGCCCGGTTGCCATAGAAACGCGCTGTCATTAAAGCATCGCCTTATCATAACCGACGCGAGCCAGCTCCCCCGTCGGGCGCCATCTTTACACCCCCCGCTACGCCGCTAACGACCACCTAACCTCCCCTATGCTCCTTGGACCTTGTGTGTCTGTTCACTGTCTACATATTTGCACATAACTACAGTTTCAATATTCTAGGTTATAAGTATCATTTTCACTGCTTAAGACTGTGGCTGCTGCGACGGAGTTATTTTCTTTTTCAATTATGATTTGTTGGGAATAAATTAATGTTCCAGAATTTTTTCAATCATTCTTTAATTTTCTTCTTTATTCAATTTCTTTCTTTAGTTGCTTTAATTAAAGACGTTTCTTTAATTTAAGGACGATATATTAGGCTCCTGCGCCGGAGTTATTGTCTTTTTGAATTATGTTTTATAGGTTATAAATTAACATAACAAAATTGTTTCAATGTTTCTTTAATTTCTTTCTTTAGTTTCTTTAATTAAGGAAGTTTCTTTAGTTTCTTTGATTTGAGGATGATATGTCAGGCTGCTGCACCGGAGTTATTGTCTTTTTGAATTACTATGATTTATAGGTTATAAATTAACATACCAAAATTGTTCCAATGTTTCTATAGTTTCTTTCTTTACTGTCTTTAATCTGTTTACTGTCTATAAATTTGCATATAAGTATAGTTTCAATATTGTAGGTTATAAGTATTTTTTAAGGCTAAGTCCTAGTCTTGGTTACCGGCATTATACATTTCTTAAATTATAATTTAATGAATAATAACAATTAACTTTAAATACCAGAGCGAGATTTTCTCACTTTTTTTACTTACTTTGATCAATATAGATTTTCATTTAATCATTTATTTCTATTTTAAGATTATTTCTAGTTTTTCAAGTGGTGAAAAATGTAAAAATCATTATAATTTAAAAATCATTCACCAAAAAATAGTTTTTATAGCTTAAAAGTTTCTCCAAAAATTGCAGAATCTCTTTCTTATTTATTAATAAAATAAAACAAAGTAATCCGACGATTTTTTATTTATAGGAGAATCTTATGATCAAAGAAATGTCGATGTTTATTGTACATTTTTGTCTTGAGACCTTTACTGGTTTTTTTCATGTAATAAGTTGTAATGAAAAAACAGTAGAAGTCACAAGACAAAATTTTACAATAGAAGTACACATTTTCTTTGATCATAAAATTCATCATCTGATTACTTTTATTTTATTTTATTCATTATCTAAAATTTTTCATTCAAAAAGACAATAACTCCGTTGTAGCAGACTGATATATCGCCTTAATTAAACAATTTGCAAGTTACTTCAATTTTTCAAGTATTTTCTGAATTGTTTATGTGATAAAATAAAAAACAAACCTAACCTGTTTTGAATAAAAAAATTGAAAAAAATTCTGAAAAACTCTCGAAAAAAGTAAAAAAAGAATTTACATTCGACATTTAATCATTTTTTATTTTTCCAATTTTGTTTTTATCAACTCTATTATTTGTTCATCTTCCCATAAACGCCAAACAATAATATCAGCTGATCTGTCGCAGTTATCAAAAAAAAAAAAAAAAAAAAACACGCATGCAATGAAAAACGAATATAACAGAGGCAAAAGTGATGCTCGCCTAGGCTCTGCGATCGTCTCTTTGGCAGTATCTGCACATCGCAGGTTACCATAGCTGTCGACATGTTTGCCAACGGCGAGATTTCCTATACGTACCCGCGCGCCCACGCCTTCCCTTTTTTTTCCACACGTACATTGTCCACTGGTGGTCGGATTTGGATCGTCCACTTTATAACCTGAAGCGTACAGGTGTCGACTAAATATAGTACGTACGATACTCAAGAGCCGTAAGGCCAGAATTGCAAACGTCGAAAAGTTGTTCGAGTACATTGCCAGACGGCATTTGGCTTTTCATCTATGCTTTTAACATTTGTCTGATCGCATTTTAACTTATTTCATTATTCATAATAAGAACAATGTTTTTATATATATAATCCGGGCAGAGAAAAGTATTCTACTACCCTAGAGTGGAAAGGATCTTTCCACGGGCGAAGGAAAAGATCACTTTTTTGCCCTAAGGTGGAAAGGATTCATTTTCAGCCCTAGGACGGAATAGATATGTTTCTTGTCTTAGAGCAGAAGAAGTTCATTTTCGGCCTTAGGTTGGAAAAGATCAATTTTCTTTCCTCGGGCGGACAATATCACTTTTTTGTCGTAAGGTGGAAAGGATTAATTTTTAGCCTTAGGGCTGAATAGATATTTTTTTGTCTTAGAGCAGAAAAGTTCTTTTTTGGCTTTAGGGTAGATCAATTCTTTTCCCTCGGGCAGAAAGGATTACTTTTCTGCCTTAGGTTGGAAAACATCAATTTTCTTTCCTCGGGCGGAAAAGATCACTTTTTTGCCCTAAGGTGAAACTGATTACTTTTCACCCCTAGAGCGGAATAGATAGATATCTTTTTTGTCTTAGAACAGAAAAAGTTCGTTTTCGGCCTTAGGGTAGAAAAGATCATTTTTTTGCCCTCAGGCAGAAAGGATGACTTTTCTGTCTTAAGATCGAAGAAAATGTCTTTTCTAAAACTTCCACAAAATGCTTTCTATATTCCATCATTTATAGATTTTGATTTCTGACAAGAACTTTTTTACAGATTAAAAATACAAATCTGTAAAAAAGAACCCTTTTGTACAGACTTAAATTTACTTACTAAATGCGTCAAATAATTCATCTGTGCAGCATAACTTTTATTTTGCTTCATTAACTTTCTAAATTTAAAACTGCAAAAAATGTGTAAGCATCCAGCATACAGTATTTCTGCACAACTCATAAAAGAAATGACGAAAAAAAAGAGGGCTCGTAAATCTGCAACGATGATGAATGTTCGAGCATAAACAGTCAAACTAAAAGCGCCGGGCGCAAAAATATCATTAATAAATTGCGTTTCAGTGTGGTTGAAGTATTATTCAAAACATATATTATCACTATATGAAGTCTTTAAAGAGCTTTTATTGGTATTTTATATGGGCTACCCTTGTAATTCAATACATATATTGTTCATGTATTATCATATATTGTCCATATATGGTCACTATATTGTTTTTGTATATTTTCCACATCTCGAAAAATTTCCATATATTATAAGACTAATATGGTCAATATATGGATAATATATATGGATAATATATGGACAACATATCGATAATATATGGACAGCATATGGACAATATATAGACATTATATGGACAATATATAGATAATATATGGACAGCATATGGATATTATATAGACAATATATGGCCAATATATGGATTATATATGGCCAATATATGGACAATATATGGCCAATATATGGATTATATATGGACAATATATAGACAATATATGGCCAATATATGGATTATATATGGACAATGTATGGACAATATATGGACAATATATATTTTGAATTACGAGGGAAGTTTGACAGAATACATATATTATTACCGTTTGGTCGCGAATTTTCGCGTGGATTGTAAAAGGGGAGAGAGAGAGAGTGAGAAAGAGAGCAGAGGCATTGTGCCGGAACTGCGTGCCGGTGAGCACACAGTTGCTCACCGGAAATCGAGTGTATTTCGGTGTATCTCATTAATTTCGTTCGATATAATAATGGGAAAGCCCCTGGTTTTGCGAGCGGCGCTGATTAATGGAGGCGCGCGTTTTGACTTCCAAAACTCCCCCAAACGCGCGGGGATCTGCTTGCTTTGATATACAACTTCTCGTCGCACGGGCGCCACTTCCCAGTTGCTTTTGCGAGATTCTGATTGATTACACGGATAATATGGGCTACTTGAATAATTGAACCGAAATAATGCTTCTTCGAGAAAGAGTGAGAGAGAGAGAAGTAGCGGGGGGGGGGGAAGAAGGGGGACATTGGCGGCGAATTAATTATTGGCGACGTTAAAGGCACGGCACTGTTGATGAGCACTTTCGCTTTGTATTGCTTGCTACTGACAGCATCTATTCGCGCATGACGACTTGTGAATAATTCATTAGTTTGTATATATTGTCATGTGTGTCGAGCGCTCGTGTTAGCGTTAATCTTATTGGTGCATACGTTTTTACTTGACTGCATGAATATAAAGAGTTATTTTAAAAATAACACACGAGAAAACATTTTCAGAAGATTACCAAAGTCCGTGGCTCGGTTGGCTTTTATCGTCATATCTTTTCGTAGACATAAGGGCAATGAGACTCAACAAATATTATATTACGTTTTAAAAGGGGAATCAAGTATTTTGCTACTTGAGATTTTCTGTTCTAAGATTGGCCTAACAAACCCCTGCAATTCAAAACATATATTGTCCATATATTGTCCATATAATGTCCATATATTGGCCAAAAATTGTCCATACATTGTCCATATAATGTCCATAAATTGTCCACATATTTTCCATATAATGTCCATATATTGTCCATATATTGTCCATACATTGTCCATATATAGTCCATATATTGTCCATATATTGTCTATATTTTGTTTACATATTGTCAATATATTTCTACTAAATTAACACTATATATATAGACCATATAGTGCCCATATAAAATTCATATATTTTCCATACATTGACCATACATTGTCCCTGTATGGTCCATATATGGTCCATATATTGTCCATATAAAAACAAATGCAGTATGGTTACGATATATGTTTTCAATGACTAGGGATATATATATATTTTCTTTAATATAAAAAAATATTTATATATAATCTATCGATTGATCAATTATAATTATCATGTCAAAGAAAAAGTTTTATAGAAAAGAACAAAGTGTGTAATCTGTAAAATTTATTTGCACTGTAAAAAGTATTGTTTTTTTTCTTTTTTTCGTGAAAGGAAAATGTTGTTTCCAAGTGAAATATATCATTTTTTGTTGTTTCGTGTGATAGTATCCTTTGCGAAAGCACGATGATACAAAAAATAATTGAAAAATAATGGATCGTTAATGTATAAACTGAAATAACATTAAATGTACTCCAACTACAATGCAATTTATTTAATTATCCAAAAATATCTTCTTATTTATTGCAAAAGTTAAACAATATAATGCCATTATAGTGCTTAATATATTATACTTAAACAGTTATTTATGTCTGCTTTACTTACATCTAATTTATTTTGCAGTTACTTGCAATGAATGAAACAAATATACAATTCTAATTATATTGTCTGTATAATACTCATTTCATGAACTCGCTTTTGTATCGCTAAAAGTATATAATCCACGTTTGCAACCATTGATAAATAGTATTTTTCTCACATTTCTAGTAAAAAGGATTATGTATATATTGTCCATATACGAAACAAATTTTATCAACATATTATTCAAGAAATAATAATATATTCATTATATATTGAGCATATATTGACCATATATTGACCATATATGGACGATATACGGATTACTTATGTAAAGTGATTATATGAATATACACTATGTCAATATATGGTCCATATATAGAAAATATGCAAATATATATGATTAATATATTATCAATATATTGACAATATATTAACAGTATATGACTTTACATATATTGACTATATATGGATTATATATGTATATATTTATATATTATATATGTACATATATTGTCTATGTGTCTATATATGTCTCCATATATAAAATAGCTTCTGACAACATATGTTTTTTCATATATGATTTCATATCTAACCAAGTGTATAATATATATGATTGAGCATATAACTAGATCCATGATTTTGTTTATGATTCCATGTATGCTTTTATATATAAGTTTATATATGATTCTATATATATTTCCACATACAATTTCGATTAAATATTAAACAAAATAACTAGATAAAAAACATTATAAATACATTAATCTTCAATTAACAATCCAATTAAAAAAAAAAAACAATAAAATTCTCAATCATAAAACCAATTTTTTCGTACTAAATAGTAGCCATAAGGTGTCGTAGTCGCGACAAGGATCAATAATGTGTAACGACTTCTATGTCCATTCTCGTCAGCGGTCCACGCGCCACGCCTTGAATTGGCACAGGAAGGCAGAAAAACTGCGAAGAAGGAAGCAGAAGAAGAAGAGAAAGAAGAACAAAAAAAGAAGAAGCAAAGCAGAGGACCACGTCGCAGATGGCAATGACGAGACAACAATCCTCCCGGATTTGCAATGAAGCAGCGATACTGAAAACAAGAACCGTTCCGAGCGATAAACCAGTAGTGCATAAACGAGCGAGAATGGTCTCGTGGAGATGGTACGGCCATATAAGCCGCGTTTTCATCACACATGGACATGCATAAGAGCAGCAGCAAGTTGATATGGGAAGGCGGAGTGGATATCGGGGCACGAGCCTTCGCCGAGAAGAGTGCACCTGGGTTGTGTGTCTCTCACCTGTGATGACATTATTTTTTTTTTCTTTTTCAAAACTTGTTTCCGCGAACTTACGTGCCGTCATCATAACACACTCGTTCTCGCAGCTTCGTTAGAAATCATTTTCCAACCGATCTCATGTCAATGACCATAGCTGTCGATTCGATGAAATTAACCTGTTTTTTTTTTCGAATATATATACATAAGTGCGACACTGGATATATTGCCATGCCTATTATAGCTTTGAATTTATCGCGCGATTGCAAATCGCGTTTTGCTTATTTTGTTTTATTTTGTCTCGCTTGTTTTGTGTTGCTTTTTTATTTTGTTTTGCTTTTTTTGTTTTGTTTTTATTTTGTTTTGTTTTGCTTGTTTTGTTTTTCTTTTTTTATTTTGTTTTGCTTGTTTTGTTTTCCTTTTCCTGTTTTTTTTGTTTTGTTTTACATGTTTTGTTTTGTTTTTTTGTTATGTTTGTTTTATTTGTTTTGTTTTGCTTGTTTTGTTTGTTTTGTTTTGCTTTTTCTGTTTTGTTTATTTTGTTTTGCTTTCTTTGTTTTCTTTCTTTGTTTTGTTTGTTTCATTTTGCTTTTTCTGTTATGTTTTATTTTGCTTTTTTTATTTTGATTGAGGCCCAATTAGGGCCATATTATTGCCCAACGAAAGCCATACTAAGACCCAATTTGGATAAGCGTGGCACTGGCTATATTGCCATGCCTATTATAGGTTTGCATTTATCGCGCGATTGCAAAAGGTTTGAGTTATGTGTTTTGTTTGATGAAATGTTGTAAAAGTTATATAGCGATGCTTATTTGTTAGGACAGATGTTACAAGTTAGTTGATTAGGCAAATGAAATGACATTTTGAAACTGCTTGTTTGCATTTGTTTAATCGCTTTTTCGTATGTTTCAAATGGAATTATAATTTCGTTATGGCAATTTAGTTCAAGTAGTTATTCAGTTGCAATGCAGGCGCTAAGTCAATTACATTTTAATTAAATTTTTCGCGAACCTTGACCGAAAATATTTTGGCTGATAAATTCGACGAGATAACTGGATAGTCGTTGCAAATTGCTTGATTGCAAAGAGTGTAATTCATGTTGCTGTTTTGTATGGTGATAATAAACTAGGGATGGGCGATATTTTTTGATATTTTTAGATTATATAATTAACAAAAAAAGTAGACTAACAAAAGTTGCTTGTTTTGTTTATTTTTGTTTGTTTTATTTTGATTTTTTGGTTTGTTTTGTTTTGCTTATTTTATTTTAGTTTTTTTTTGTTTTGCTTATCTTGTTTTGTTTTGCTTTTTTTATTTTGTTTGTTCTTCTCATTCTGTTTTGTTTTTCTTTTTCTGCGTTTTGCTTTTTTTTTGCTGTTTTACTTTTCTTGTTTTGGTTAATTTTTTGATTATAATCCATCAAATATTTTTTTGATAATCACTCATCCTTAATAATAATAAGAATAACAAAAAAGAAGATATAGTTTATTTTGGAACCAATGATCGTTACAAGTTTATTAGAATGAAAAGTCTGTGGAACAATAAGAAAATGATTGCGTCGTTATTTCAGGACGAGTTTTCTGACAAAACTGTTATAGCATCCGTTTTACTTTGGTCCGTGCCGTGTGTAATTCTGTCATTGTGCAGTTGTTCACCCACCCACCCCGTTTCCTTCTCGCAACTCACTTCACCTCATTCTCGTTCACTTCTACGACATACCACGGTTGGGTCGCGACTCACGGCCCTTCCGGTATAACGAGTCTCATTAATCCAATTAACCAGTAAATAATGGGATAGCATTTCCGTATTTACGAGAGAATACTCGGGGTTCTAATGGACTTCTGAGCCAACTATCAATATATTTTTCCCTGCCGCTGCAACAAAAGTATGGGTCACTTTTCTCATTTTTGCAGTATCCGAAACTTGAATATACCCTAAGTATAATTGTTTTAAGGGCCTTTTGTAGGTTTGCCGGTTCCATTCGCTAGGACATTCAAGGGTTCTATAAAGGCTTGAAACGGATCCCGTTTGAAGATGCAACCCTAGTAATAATTATTTCAGGGCCCTGTATAGGCTTTCCCACTCAATTCGCTAAGGTACTTAAAGGTTCCATAAAGGTTAAAAACGGTTAAAAACATTGGTAAATTCAGGGTTCATCTAAATGTAGGTAAGCCTAGACAGGACCACGGTAGGCTCAATGTTGTATAATTTGTAAGGTTGAATTAAGGCCAATGTAAGGGGCCTAACCAGGACCATATTGATACTCAACCAGAGGTAAAAAGATACTTTAACAGGGCCATGTTTAGGTCTGAACAGGGTGATATTAATACCAAATTAGGCCCATGTTAAGGCCCAATTAGGGCAGTACAGAAACCCAAAATGGATATCAAATGATTGCGTATGAAATAATAATTATTTCAGGATCTTGTATAGGCTTTCCCATTCAATTCGCTAGGGAATTTTGCTTATTAATTACTTATAAAGATTTATCTAAGTAGGCCTTACGTAAGCCTAGTTACCGCGAGGTCATAAGTATTTTGTTTTATAAAAATAGAATTAATTAAATGCAAATTGAATTATATTGGTAAATTCCGGTTTTATCTAAATATGGGTAAACCTAGACAGGACCAAGGTAAGCTCAATCTTGTATAATTTTTAAGGTTGAAGTAAGACCAATGTGGGGGGCCTAACAGAGTTATATTGATACTCTAACAGGGCCATGCTAAGGCCTAATCAGGGTCATATTGGTGCCCAATCAGGACTATACTAAGGTCTAATTAAGGCCATATTAAGAGTGAAGCAGAGCCATACTGAAACCCAATATGGATATCACATATATCAAAATATCAATATGAATTACGTATGAAATTGATTAAATCTGAAAATTGCTTAATTTGTCTTTACTTTAACCAATAAATTTTGTACTACTTAATTCTTTATTTTAGTCATATTTATTAATTTAGAAATAATAATTAAAATGTGTATAAGTATTAAAATACATTTTTGATATGCAAATATCGGTTTGCTAAAAATAATATATTGTGAAAATAATAATAATAATAATAATAATAATAATAATAATAATATTTAACATGTGATTTTTTGTATTACGTAGCCTTATCTAAACCTTAGTAATTCTGCCATTGAAATCATTAAAACTAGAGTGACCTTTGAAACTCCTTTCTAATAATCTAGACCCTAATAATTCATTAACAGACTCAAATCCATCTCTACATTTATTATCATCGCAAAGATATACAACATCACAAATAAAACACTAGCTTATCAAATAACTTATCAAATAGCTTATCAAAATTAAAATAAAGTTGCCAAAAAGTGCCCCCGAATTGGCCCTTTCCTTCATCCTTCTTCCTTGAATCCCCGACCTCTTATTCCTCGGTCGTCGATACAGTTCCACAACCAACATCTGATTAACCGCCGGATACGGTTTGACAAAGCATCCTGGCACGTAAATATACAGCTGCGGTCCTAACTGCGGCCAGTACTGGCCCAGCGGGTACTTGTTCAGAAAAATGCGTCCCTTTCCCAGTCGACTCACATCAACTATCGCGTCCATCGGTTCGCTGATTTTCGATTTCGACGCCACGAAGGAAGCTCGATAAATCGCACTGTCATAATGGCCAGACCCTTGACCTTGAATCCTCTCAGCGACATATTCCCAACGTTCAAACTCCTCGAAGGACAAAGCATAAATGGTCCAATTGTTCAGCCCCACGTCATTCAAGTACACATCCGATGAAATGCCCTTGCGATCGGCAAAAATCGGATGCATTCGGTAGCCCAGACTTTCCACGAGGATTTGAACTTTTTGACCGCTCAAAATCGGACTCTTAATCGTTATGGTATGACGGGTCTGATTCATGATGCCAACCAGCACTCGGTCGATGTAAACGTATCCTCTGTCATGTATACCCAGCGAGTGTAACTCAGTGGTCTGACCGGTTGGAATGTCCGGCACAATGGTCTCATAGAGGACCATCTCGACGGCAACGTCATTGAGTTGGTGAAACATTAGGGGCTGTTGATGTTTCACCGCAATGACGTGCAGATCTGCAAGTACGACCGGGTCTAAAAGACTGCCAACGAAGGTGAAGTTAAGGTTGTACACTTTTGTGACCTTTGACCTGGGTCCCAAAGTGACCTTTGACCTGGGTCCTAATGTGACCTTTGACCTGGGTCCTACTGTGACCTTTGACCTGGGTCCTAGTCTGACCTTTGACCTCTTATTAAGTATCGATTTAATTCGTTGGTATAATTGCGTTAATTCGCCAGTTTCACTGACCGGTGCATCATAGTCGTATGACGTAATCATACCCGTGGGTATGGTCGGCGAAAAACCGGGATGGTCGAAGTTAGTCCCACCGGCGAACATATATAAAATCAATGAAGTTTGGGAAATAATGTTGGAAATGGCGAGTTCGAGTTCGGCCAAGTCGTAGGAAAATCTTTGGCCGCCCCAAAACCAGGCTGTGCCGCAACGCAGTTCCACGAGTTTGGGTGTTTGAGAAAATGCTGCTTGCAGGGGTGCAAATAGTTGCGTAATTGAGCCATTGAAGGATCCGCTGTAGGCGAGTGGATTTGTCCGAATTGCCGGGATGGTGCCGTTGATGTGACCGCACTTAATTGTTTGGTACAAGTTTTCGTTTAAGGTGAAGAGGATGGTAGTTGGACCGAGGTGGGAGGTGAAGAGGTCATAGAGCCAGTCGTTCGAAGCACATGCTGAGGCATCGCCAAGGTCACTGTCGATTTGGAATAGGATTATGGGTCCGCCGTTTTGGAGAGTTTGGGGCGCCAGTTTTGGTAGAAGCACTTGGAGCCATTTTTTCGCTTGGTGGCGGTACTCGATGTTGGGTCCGCGAAATTGGTGGGGACTTTTGTTTCGCAGGAATAGCCATTTTGGCAGACCTCCGAGGTCGCGATCGACATCTGCAAAGGGAATTGTTTCGTTTACCCTAGTAAAATAAAAAATATATTATATTTTGAATATAATCAATATCAATATTATATATTGAATGTAAGGGAATATATTGTTCATATATTCTGAATATACTTTTTCGATACAAATATCTTCTTTATATATTCATAATATATTCATAATATATTCTTAATATATTCTTAATATATTCATAATATATTTTAATATATTTAAAAATGCTTCAAAAATTTACTGCTTGTTTAGCATTAAACATTGTCAATATATTTAGAATATATTGTCAATATGTTGCAACTATATTCTCATTATATTCCTATTTTTAAATATATTAAAATATATTTTTTATACTTGTTTAATATATTTAAAAACATATAAAATGGAAACAATTCATTTATCAGTTTCTTAGTTTAACTTTCTTAGCAAAACGAAAAATATATTCCGAATATATTGTTAATATATTCTGAATATATTCTTACTATATTTTTAATATATATTTTTAATGTATTCATAATACATTCATAATATATTTATGAAATATTCATAATATATTCTTAATATATTTAAAAAATGCTCTAAATGTATATTTTTGGTAATACATCGTGAAAATATTGTTAATATA
>JABFPJ010005391.1:0-12261 GCA_022817425.1 Gryon sp. ZL-2020
GGGTTATAGGAGATTCATAGGGCGGTCATAGGGAGGGGGTCACAGGGTTTCGCCCGGGCGAAGCCGGGGCTTCAGCTAGTATATATATATATATATATATATATATCATTGTTTATATGTTATTATTTATTTATAAAAATGCAAGGTAAGAATTTCGTTGGCACACGATGTAAAAACAACGTTGGTTATCGACTTTAAATCAACGTTGATAGCTAACGATAGTTCAACACTGTTTAACAAGGTTGAATTGACTATGTTAACCAACCGTCCGCCGGGTGTTACATTACGATGTTTATTTTACCTTGTTCTAACATTGTTAGCCAACGTTGTTCTAACTTTAAACGATGTTGTTCCGACGTTTTTCCGACTATATTTTGCTGAGAGGGATGTTTCAAAATAAATTACAACATTGTATTAGTTTCAAAGTCGTACATTATTATAGATGCTAATTTTTACATGAATGCAAACTACTATATAAATACAAGAACTTTTATTCTTTTGTAAATCCTAAAAGAGTAATTTCAATATTTATATCATTTTAAATTTCTAAAGTTATTCGATATAACAGCTTAGGTTCAGTAATATTTTTAGTTTCAATTGTCGGATAAGATGATGAATTAATCGTTATGAATAGATTAAAAGTAAGATGAAAAATGGTTCGCACTAAATTTAAATAAATTGTAACTTAATAATCATTTTGAATTATAATTTTAAACTCGGTGCATATACTTTGATTCCATTGGGTATGAGTAGATTAACATCGATTGTTCATGTTAATTTTCTTGACATTGCTTTAATAGTCGGTGCTTTTACTATTTCAGTTTGCTACAATGAAATTCAAATCAACTAATTAACAATCGCGTGTTTAAAGATAAAAGAACGAAAATGTGAACTGTTTATTTTTCGTGAAGGAATAATAGTATAATTTAGTGATACGATAAGTTTATATTATTACTTTAATAATAGAATTTATTTGTGAATTTCAAATTCGCATATTGATACTAATACCTCATTTTTTTAATTTCACGTTATACGTCTTGTAATGTAAAGCCTACGTAAATTAAATTAAACCATATCGTATTTCAAATTGGTATGAAAATTTGATAAACCTGATCGCGAGCACTAATTGCACTATTGCATAATTTCACTACTCATTTTGTTTACAGGTGAAAAGATATATTTTGAAATTAATTTTAGTTTCACCAAATGAAAAGTTTGAAATTACTCAAAAAGAAGGAAACATAAAGAAAGAAATAAAAATACATAAAGTTGCCAATATTTATTCGAGATGGGTGAAATTCGAAAAAAATTTACAACGTTCCGACATACTTGATATTACCTTTTTATTGATATTGTAATAAAGATACATTAAATAGTGTTCATAAAAAGTATTGTGTTGTTTTAGAGGCTTGTAAGTTTTAATACACTATAAAAACATGTGTGCACTCATACAATAAAGTTCTGTAAAGTATGAAAGTATCTTTCTCATGATGAATGAACTATATTGTATCGAGAGCTCGATATTATATGAGGAGCCGGCGTTGCGCACGCACCACTGTTTCGAGTTTCGAGACATCGGTCGTTGTATCGCTACTGTATCGATTCACCCCCTCTCAAGTTCATCCCTTTATCAAAGCTTGGAAAGGTGGGGAGTATAGTGGAAAGTCCATTTAACACGATGTCAAGTCGTCCTTCTCATTGTATTGTTAATAGTTTTTAAACAAATCCTTCAGGCACTAGACTTTTTCAGTGTATACATGTGTAATTGTAGATTCTCTTTAGATTTTTCATTGTTCTGTTTAAAATGTAAAACAGTGTGTAATTAAAAATGTCCGTAGTAGAAAATGGAAATATTTGTTAAAACGTTGTATGATTTATCTTTCATATATAATATCATAAGGTTAGACAAGATCTTTCATACAAAATGTTTCTTATAATCTGAATTTCACTATAACGACATTGCAAAATCGATTTTCAAAAAAATCGACGTTAAGCTCCCTTTTTTCTACCGCATTATATGGCGGACACCTGCATAAAAATATTATTTTGTAGAAAAATATAGTAAAACCATTAACTATTTCTTTTGATAGATGAGTGTTATTAAAGTAGAACACTTAATACACTTAATACAACGGTAGCAAATAGTGATTATAAAGAATACTGGAAACATTGTTCAAAGGAATTAGAAAAATTTTGTATGATTGTTTTGTTCGTTTTTAGATAATATTTCAATCATTCTCATTGGATTATAAACATATAAGAAAAAATATATATAAATTGAATATTCTATTCTATGAATTAATCATTTCGCATTCTAGAACTTTATACAACATGTATAGTTAATATTATTATATAATTTCAATAACTAAAATAATAAATGGAAATTCTATACAAATATTAGTCAAACGAATTTCGCAACAGAATTGCATACTGTTGTGATCCGTGGTGCACATGGTCTTTCAGCGCAGTGTGACATGGACTTGAACAGATTTCTCCCACCCAGATTTGAAATCCCACCTTCTTTGGACCACCCTTGATTTCCCATCAACCCCTCAGAAGCTCTGCAACTTTCATAGACTTCGCGGTTCGCGGGAACCTAGTTAGATGGCGCCAGCATTTGGTTTCTCGAGCTGTTTAACAAAAACTGTTCAACTTTCGTGTCGGTAACACGTATTAACATTCTTATCGACCGATTTGAATGTTATCGCGCGCATGTTAACATCCTTTTGTTTCATTTTCGTGAGTAAACCAATCGCGTTCCAGTAACACTGTGTTGAAAGTAGAGGGGAAACAACCGGAGCAAAAACCTAGGGGAGGAAGGGAAAAAATAATATTCAGCTAGCACGTATTGCACCCCTCTTGTCTCACTATAATTTCAGGGCGTCCGTATTCGCGTTGCGGTAGGTTGGTAAGCGTGACTACACGCGATAGGATCGCGATCGCGTCGTCCGCGATAAGCCATCCTACAGCGCACAGCCTTTTTATTTTCTAGTTTAAAATGTAAAATGACGAGAATTTCATAAATTACCCCACCGAGCGTTATTTGTACAAAGTAATGCAGCGAGTGTGTGTTACTCTGGTTTTTTGTTTTACTTTTATTTTTTTTTCTGTCCATATTTTGTTCTGTCTTTTTTTCGCCCCACTTTGCTTTATTCACGTGTTCTAGGCATGCAGAATTGAAACTTGTTCTCGTGCACATTTCTCGCCGATTTTATTCAATGCAGATATCAATTAGATCTAGTAAATTTATTTTTATGTCTTATAGGACGCCTTTTTTAACCTCTTTTATGAGCCAATTTTATTTGCCATTCGTGCATATGAATTTTGGTATTGTGGTGTGTAGAAGTGTTTCATATAGCTACATCGACAAAATGTTACGTTTGATTTGTGTTCCGTTCTTCTGGTTGAACCTTTTTTTCATGAAATTTGATTTTGAGAATTGAATAAAAGAAACGAAAAAATGGTATATATTATACATTTTATTTTCGACTTCCTTTATGAAACGAACCATGGAGAATTGAAGCGAAATTTTTGTTCATATGGATAAAATTTTTTGTCATGATTTTTTGATGAAATGTGAAACGTCAAGTAAAAAAAGTAAATACACATGATAAAAAGAAGACGTCTTACTGCATTAAGTGAAATATTTTTTCACGTTTGCTTAAAAGGTGATGAATGAAAGCTTATTGAATAAATGCTTACACTTTTGAAAAAATTTGGATAAATCAAAAGTGCATATAAATTGCTCAACGAAAAACCTACTAAAAAATTTGTATTCCGTTCTAAAAAATATTTTTATATTATAAACGTTGTTAATCGTTACAGATTATCTTTCATCAATCTAACATTATTACAATTTATTCATAATAATGAATCAGATGTCTTTGTTGATTTTTAGTAAAGGGGATTGAAAAAGAAAATTTTATCTTTTGCATTATGATAATATATATACACTGTGCGAGATCTCGAGAAAGCGTGATTTCTCGACTCAAGACGAAACTGTTAACAATCAGATATATTACACACTTTTTGCATCCCATTAATTATAAATATAATATCTGTTCTATTGATAACAAAATAAGTTTTCTTATATATGTGCAAAGAGTGGCCATTTTTTTACATCCTTCGAGCAGACAAAACGATCTACTTATAACAAAAATTGTTTAATCTAAGAAATAATTTCTTGGTTCAAGAAAAATTTTTTTAGACATTTAGCCAAGAAATAAATTTCCTATTAAAACATTCTGAAAAATGTTTAGTTTGTATATAATCACAACAAAACTAATAATATAAAATTATTAATTAATACAAGCAGAGCACAATTAAATTAACAATTTATGTTTAAAATTTATGATCTTCATAAATAACTTTCAGTAATATAGGGACAGATGCAAAATTTTGCTAAAAATTACTGAACTTTTCAATGAAATTTTGTTAAAAACTCATGAAAAATTCGTAAAACAATAGTTTTAATAAAAATTGTTTAATGAAAAGTCCAGTAACTTTACGTCAATTTATCTTTTAGAGGTATTGATTATGTTAAATTTTCAATAAAAAAAATAAGAAGATTAATACAAATAAAAAAATTATTTAATTCATATTATTAACATATATTTAATAAATAAAATATTTAAAGACTTGAATTCTGACTTTTTAAAACGTAAAACATATTTATTGTATTAAAGATATTCAGATTTGTCAGCATTGTCGAATGTCACGAATTTTCATTTCGTTCATATCGTCGAATTCTCCTCTGGTCTACTTAAAAAGAATATTTTTCACAGGACAAATAATTAAGTAGTTTTCTATTAAATCATATCTGCTTACGATGAACAGATTGATTGCGTTAAAAGCTTGTAATTGAATAAAATATTCTTTTCCAATTAATGTAACTAAAACATGTTGTTTTAAAATATTAAATTGAATTCTCAATGCGTCTAAAGCGAATCGTGTTTGACCGAAATTGTTTTTCTGTATGTAAATATAAAAAAATATTGTTACAGCTTCTATTCATACATAATAATAATAATAAGAAAAGTTATTCGCTTATAACAGTAACTACAATAATTATTACCACTAAGATGTTAGAATTTAAATAACTATTACGTAACATAGAATAAATGTGTCAGCTATAATAAAGACAATATAGCCTAACTACAATGAAATTGTAAATTAAAACAATAATTATTTTTCATATATATACAGGGTGTAACATAAATATATGACTCAAATATGACCATCAGTCTTCTTATCAAAAGTTCTGCAAAAATGGTCATTGCCATATGTTTAGCTATGTTTGCCACTGTGGCATGTGGTGATAATATTTGTAACAGCTTAGGAAATACCGTGGCAACAATCGCTGAACCTGTGGCAATGACCATTTTTACAGAACTTTTAACAAGAAATCTGATGGTCGTATTTGTGTCATATATTTATGTTACATCCTGTGTATATAGATTATAAATTTCTTTATTTGAAAATTCATTCGACAGAAAATCAGAAACGAATAAACACGACAAAAAATAAACATTTGTGTGGAATAAGTAAATTTTTCTCTGCTTAGTTTAGTGCTCATTTTCTGCAATATTAATTTGCTTCTACACGAATATACAGTTATTACAATTGATTCAGGCATAATCATAATAAGTATGAACATATATTCTGAATCGATTGAAGAGTTCACATACTGGAAACAAAAGCTTCTATTGTCCTCAGCTGCTACATGACGACAGTCGCGTGAGTCCACGTACCGTTTTAACGCAGTGACACCCCGAAAGCTAACATCATATCGCGTGCGATAACTATCAAGTCAGTTCTTCTGCACTTTCATGGAAAATTTTCCTACTACAAAACATTATATTGAAATAGTAAAAAGAAGACAGCATAAATGATTTTTATTATCAAGAGACACCTTCGGCAAAATAAAAAAAAGCTATAAACTATTTATAAAAATATAAACTATAATTAAATTATATAATATAATATTTTCCCTTTCCGGAAAAAGTATTTTTTTTTTTTTTTTTTGACAAATATCATAAATATTGCATTCTGTTATCGAAACGAAGCACCCACTAGAACTAGGTTTTACGATGTATGCGTGAATATTTTCATTAAATGTAACGTTTAACCAATTTCTTAAAATGAAAAAATAATCATCATTAATTAATAAAATATAAATAATTTCGTAAAACATCGGAATTCAATCCTTTTCTAACGCCATAATATCTCCATGTCGGTTGTACATATAACAAACACACGAAGTGTATTTGTATTACAACAAGAAGTTAATATAAGTTATGCTTACTCGTCATCAGTGCATGACTACCGTTAACGATAATTCATTAACCAAATTTTACTTACGTTGTAGTGAGTTGATTTTGTCTACTTTGAAGCTCCATGTATGAAGTAACTCCATATTTAATCACACAATCATACATAATAATGGTTAAAGCAATCGGCAATATATTTATATCCCTTATTTTAATACGTAAAAACTGCGTGTACTGTATTTCTATAAGTATTAAAATGCAGCGACGGTGCCATTAATTATTCCGCTTAGAGTGTCACATTAATTTTTTCAGCTATTCATTTATACATGAGTCAATTCGTTTTGGATGAATAGTAATATGTTTTATCGTTAGATAAAAGAGACCAAGACCAGTCTATAAATGAATTACTTCTAAACATTATCAGCAGTGTCAAATTGATATATTTATATTTATATATATAATTTCATAAAATTCAGAATACATTTTCAATTAGCCGTTTCTAAAGCAATCAATCAAAATCAATGGTGCTGCATATTTTTTCATTGTAAAAAATACTAGTAAAAAAACAGTCTGGATATAGTATGGACGTAGTCTGGATATACTTTGCCAGACTATATCCAGATTAATGTTTCTACGCGGGTTAATAATTAAATAACTTTGTTGCGGGTTATTAATAATTACGATACATTAAGCATTAAAATATTGAAAACTATATATATAAGTAATATTATGACAGAATTTGCATGAGTTACGATTATACCTTATTTAATTTTATGTTGTTTTTAATTTCATACACTATTAGTGGGCATACATTTTTATAGTCAATAAAAGTTATTTTCGACAAGCAGTCACAAAAATGGAATTTTGAAATGATGAATGTGACATTTTTAATTGAAATTTGTTAACTGAAAAAAAAATTCTGTTCTCAAAACTAAATCGATGCAAGAAATTGCTAAGCAAATTTTTCGACCATACCGAGTTCAATTCGTAGATCAAGAAGTTTATTTTCTGGCTAAATATTTATTAATTTTCTGGCTTGACAAAATCTCTTTTGAACTAAAAACATGTTTTGCTTAAAGCAATTTTTGTTCGATTTTTTCCCTTTTATTCATGCACCTGATGAATAATTGTAATAATAAGATTGCTCTAACTTCATTAATCGTATTATGTAACAAAAAATTCAATTAATCGAGGCGAGGGTGTTGACGCCAAAATGTTGATTCTGAGGTTGAAGAGTGGTCGGTAGATCGGAAAAGTAGTGCGTGTTTCACGCAATATTTGAACAATAACAATGACAGACTGCAGGCAAAAAGCGTTGCTAAGTCATTATTATTAATAAGTTGAAAAGAAAGATAAAAAAGAGATAGAAGCCACCAAAACGGGGCGTGTTAATATTCATAATGATGCGATTCATTTTCCTCCGTGCTGCCTCATCGATGCTCTTTTAAGACTTCCTCGGCTTGTTCATCTCACTGGGCTGTCCTCCTTGCCACTGTCATTAGTATATAAATATCACTTCTCTAAAGCAGCAATCATCTAACATTGAGAACATACTTGGCTCATCTTATGACTTGCTGTAGTGCTATTTGTCGAAATATCGTCAGTCAAGATCCAATACACAATAAAAGTTACTTCACATTTATAAAAACGAAAATCCAAGATTTTGGACTTCACACATTCACCATAATGTTTGCCTTCTTTTACTTGCCTTTTTTTTCAAATAAATGTTGTTTTGTTTGATTTTTACGCTTTTATAAAAGAACACATAGCTAAATATAAATCTTTCTCACTAGTACTTTACACTAATTTTAACCCTTCTCGAACCAGGCGTTTCTTCTAACCTTGTTCTACGAAAAAAATTCACTTGTCCATTAGACTCAACGTGGCCGGAGAAAGGTTAAAAGTAATTCACGTCGACTTTCGCAAATGTTGATTACCAAATTTTATAAAATATTGTTTGAATTTATTCAACAATTCATTCATTACATTTGCATAGCGAATTTATGACTTTTAAAAATATTTACTAATCATAAATAATAATTATGATTCATATAATGTGTAAGTATTAAATACTTTTTATTATGTCAACAACCAAAAAGACATACTTACTAAACATGTATCGAACGCAATTCAGAGATATGACATTAAAACAATAAAATACAATATCTTGATGAAATGGACATTCAGGAAAAATAGTGTGTATATTTCAAAATAAACGTGAAGCACCGATGCGTTTTTCATTTACACCAAAAATAAAAGATTTAACTGTAAAAAGGAAAATAAAAAAAATAATACCACGGGATTTTGTTACACAAATGACATGTCACAGCCGACTTTATCCATGAATAACATGCGTCATCAAATTGCAATTCAATAATTTGATCTCTGTTACAATAAATGCATACATGAAAGTTCTGGGGTCAATAATATATGTTTTTGAAATGTAACAGCAGACAATTGTAGCAGTCGAAATTACATATATCACGGCGTGGAGAAATAAAAATTACTTGAATTATGAATTCAATTTGCATTCATAGAAATGTAACATTTACCCTGCATTTAACATTTTTTTCTTTTGACGTACCTTAAATATTATTCATATGCAATTTCCATGCAAATTATGTACTTACATTTTTAGGATGTTATTAATGTGATAAATGTAATCTTTGGGCAATTAATTTCTAAAACAATTTCTATACGCGATAGATTCACAAGATTATTACCCCTCCCTCCCCATTTTTTAAGGCAATTTTTGTCATAAATATGCTAATATGAACAGTACAAAGTCTCTCGGATCTGAAGTAAAAATCAGAAATGAAAAAATGTATTCAGTCTTTGTGTCACGAAGAAACGACACATTCATATAATAAGCCCTCGTTCGGTGGGCTCACGTCTATGATTACAGGTCCCTCCACCTACGCTATTTCACTCGATTAGCATATTTGTTAATTATCGTACACTCTTAAGCACACGCACGTGATTCTTTTTTGCTAGTGACTATTTTCCACACTCGCGCATATATGGATTATTATCTCAGTATTTAATTTTAGAAAACATCACAGATATTTTATTACACCCATTCAGAGAGAAATGTATTATATAAGAAGAAATTTTGCCTTAAAATTGTTTTATTGAGGTATGGATATAATCATAATCCTTATGATTATATTAAATAATTCACGAGATTGTGTTTGCTATGCTACACAGTAACCTAACTTTCATCAAACATAAAATAATAATGTACCAGAGATTACAATTAATATATTGATTACAGTTACGATTCGAATTCCATGTGTCAAATATTATTTATTTACATTTGTATTTTTATTAATACATGGTTATCAAATCAAATTTCAATCAAGTTGTAATCAAGCTGTAGTTATTATTTGATAACATTTCGAGCTTAGTTTTAATTACTTTATATGTTGTGTACTTTGGAAACATTGTTCCTTTATGTGTATATATGTATACATTTATAATTATTATTTAATTTAGAATAATTTAAGAAACTCAGTTTCAATAGACTACATACTTCAAGAAGTACTTTAAATTCGCAATAATCTTATTGCATAATATAATATTATAATGTAATTTTAATATTCACATCATAAAATGTATACATTCTTCGGTAATTGAACTTTCTCATCTTCGTAATTAATAAATTAATTATTAAATTATTAATCATCAATCAGTAAAATATTAAACTGAGAACTGTATTTATGATAAAATAAACATAGATATTTGACGTTTCGACTATTTATTAGTCTTCATCAGGACTAAAATATAAAAATGTTAACATTGACAAAATTTTTTATTTTTTTATAAACGATTTTTCTAACTTAATAGGTTTTATAACTTAATTAATTATTTCGATGTACATTATTTGTAACTTGCATTTCTTTCGTAGTTGATTATAAATGTTTTTCCCTTTTGTTATACTATTGATGTTATTATTTTCAAAATTCATCATTTTTTGGTGAATAGTTTTCATTAAATTTAAATTTAATTGATAAGTTCAATTAATTAAATTAAGAAAATAATTAAACTTTTCTACGAATTGAACTTAGTATAACGAAAAGTTTGTTTATATTTAATTGGAGAATCTTAAGCTACCTATTTTCGAGTGCAAATAAACGCATTCAAAATGTATATACACATGTGTATTGATGACATTAGTTTCAAATTTCTTAATGTATAACATTTCAGAGATTTTTCTCTTATGTTCTTCATTTTCTTTATCTAAGATGGTATAATTTTGAAAGTTAATTGAATGATTTGGATAATTTTCAATATGTTCCGATATAACTGTGTCATTTTGTATTAATATGTTATGTTTGTGTTCTTTTATCTTAGTTTTTATTTGTCTTTTTGTTTCTCCAATATACATTTGCCGCAGTTACAATTTATAGTTATAATTTATATACAACTCCAGTGTTGTAATCTTTGTTTAATTTATCTTTACCATTTTTTATTATATTTTTAAGATTGTATGGAATGTTATTTACTATTTCAATATTGTGATTGTGGAACAGTTTTTTTATTTTTGCATTTAATTTTATATGGTAAGGAAATTTGAAGTACATGTTTAAAATTGGTTTATTGTTTGAATTTAATGAATTATTGTATTTTAATTTATTTAAGGGAGTGTCTATTGGCACGTTACCCGTTTGCCAGTTTACCTGTGCACCCGTGCCTCAGCTAACATCGTCTACCCGTGACACCAGTTTCACCCGTGTCAATTTACCCGTTCATCTCATGTTACCGAAGCATGTGTCACCAGTCTCACCCGTGCCAATTGCCCGTTCGACGTGTTTCACTAGTCTCACCCACGCTAGTTTGCCCGTTTGACTTGTGTCATCGGTACCCATGTCAGTTAGCCTGTTTGCCTTGTATTACAGGCACCCGTGCTAGTTAGCCCGTTCGACTTTTGTCACCGGTACCCGTTTCACCAGCCTCACTGGTGCAAGTGTGCTCGTTCAGCCCATGTCACCAGTCTTACCCATGCCACTTTGCCCGTTCTGCCCTTGTCACCAGTCTTACCCGTGTTAATTTACCCGAACGACGCGTTTGCCTAGTCTCACCCGTGCCAGTTTGCCCATTCGACTTGCGTCACCGGTACCCGTGTCACCGGCTACACTGGTGCCCGTGTGCCCGTTCTGCCCTTGTCACCAGTCTTATCCGTGTCGATTGTTCGATGAACAAATTTCACTATTATGATCCGTGCCAGTTTGCCCGTTCGACCTGTGTTTGTTGGTTTTCGAACGTACTCAACCGGTTAGCCTGGGACAAAGGTTGTTTTTAATAGTTTCCAAAAGTATTTGTTAAAAATTTTGGACCATGCGGTTGTAAAGTAAATACATACATAAAGAACTACTTTAATATAGGTTCTTATAGCAGGTTCATATAAATAAAAAAAGAAAGCATTTTAGAAATGATAAAAAAATATTTAACGTGTTTTGATTAGTTATTCAACATTTCTGAAATCTTATTTCCAATAACATGAAAATTAATGATTGGACATTTTTACAATTTTCAAAACCGGACTTATATCACACAATTATTAACAAACAAACTAAATATTATTAATTATATTAATATTATTTACTAAATATTTGGAGGTAAAGAAATAATTTATAAAGGAAATAAGTGTTTTTAAGGTTATATACGATATTATAAAAAAAAGTAATTCCGTCCCTGGGTACCTCAAAAGTGAACCTTATGCTTAAATAAGGTTTTAAATCCTTATGCCTAAATAAAAAGTAAGTGATGTTAAATAAAAGGTTTTACAGATTATAAATAAAAGAAAGCTTTGTATTTTATTATTTTTTAATTCATAGTATAAATCTAATTATAATACAAAATTATCAGTCCTTTATCAAATTATATACGTAACACTAGCTGAAGCCCCGGCTTCGCCCGGGCGAAACCCTGTGACCCCCTCCCTATGACCGCCCTATGAATCTCCTATAACCCCTATGATCTGACAATGAAT
>JABFPJ010005392.1:0-12260 GCA_022817425.1 Gryon sp. ZL-2020
TTTAAGTGTCATACGTTCCACTCTGATAACATTCACAACTTCTTCTATGGAACGGGATATTGGTAGAGCTGTGACTTCACTTAGGATGTTGGATTGATTTATCGAATTTTTGGATTTAACATTAGACTTGCAGGACTCATCTGAATCATTCCCATTCATCCATGCTTCAATCTTATTTCATGCTTAAATCCACATTCATTATCCTGGAAAAGCATACTCATCATTTCATCGTCGATTTCTTTAAAAATTTCCCTATCTATACCTGCATCTACATGAAAATATTATTATTACAGTTAATTTTTAACTTTTGTTATTTATTTGCAATTAATAATTTAAATTACATATACATATAAATAGCAAGTGCAATTTTCATTATATATATATAATTTAAATATATTAAAATTATGTATACAAAAATTTCAAATTGAGGTTATATTTATGTTTAAAATTTATATATACTTACTTTTAAATCGTTCCACAAAATTGTCAAAACCCCACATTTGCAACTTATTAATCACAAAATCGTTCATTGTTACATCAAATATTAATCTTATAACAATCTTGTCATAATATATAAGATGAAAAATAAATTTAAATTTAAATGTGAGCTTTAAAGCATATCAAAATTAGCCATTACGGCGGAACTATTCTGAAGTTGGCACTTTGTACAGACTCAGCTATTACAGCGGAATAATCATGCCAAAACTGCAGAGTTTTTTTTCTAAATTGGCTGTATTGGTGTCTGTAGTATTAACGTACTTAAATATGCTATAAATGCTGAGTTTTTGACTGAGTGTAAAATTTGTTAATGAGGTTTTTTTTCAACTAAGAATCATATCTTTTATTAAATAACTGCACTCAATAAATCACGCTCCCGGCGCTACAGTTCCATGAACCAAATACTTAAATACATTTACAATTTCCTTATCCCCGACCGGTACGACGACCAAAAAGGACTGAACTCCTTTTTCGAAAAATTATCATTCCAAATTTTTGGCGATCGAAAGCGCCCTCGCATCGCTACTCAAAATTCACGCGCGACTATTCAAACATTTCCTGATATATTGAATTAAATCGTTGTTTACACGTAAAGGAACTTTCCGAATGAAACGTTACATTGGCAGAGTCATATTTAGAAAATCTTTTAATTTATATTCGATATTTCGTATAAATTTCAAGATTGTATTATTTAGCCTTTTATTAATTATAATTATCTTTCTCTCATGATGGTTTATTCATGTACTTGTTAACAAGCACATTAGATTCCATCATCGTCACGATAGGTTCCCATAATCTCCCCATAAGCTTCGCATTAGCTTCATATAAGTTAACCATCAACATCCCAAATGCATCCCATATGCACCTTATAAGCATAAGCATTCGTTCATAAGTTAATAATAGTATTTTACTGCTGAAGGCGCCACTGCGTCCGAGGCTGGTACGCTATTTTGTGGACCGAGGGAGCGGACGGTAAAGTGGAACTTACCGCCCTAGGGCGGTAAAATTCTCGAGGGCGTAGCCCGAGAGCATTTTTACCGCCCTAGAGCATGGTTAGTTCCTTTTTTGTCCGCTCCTAAGGTGCATAAAAAATAAACTGATCTAAAACCAAAAATTCAGATATACTGAAAAGAAAAGGCCAAGTACAAAAAAATCAAAAAATTAAGAAGCAGTGACATGTAAAACATATTTAACTTTCTGCATTCAAAAAATGAATCTAAAGTAACATCTAATTTTAATTCAAACTTTACTTCATTAAAATTGGAAAATAAATTAAAAAATTTTTAATAATGAAAAACATAATGATATCAGTAATAACTAAAATTTGTCTCAATATAAAGTACTGATATCAATAAATATGGTCAAGTACATTTCCAAATTTTACTAGAAAAATCATCAATTAGAGGAGTAAATCAGCAATAAAATTTAATTTATTAACAAACATGATTAAATACATTAACTGACTAAAAGATGCGAGATTATGTAAGGGCCGAAGTTGACCAATAAACTAAAGCCTAACAAAAATAAGTAATAAATAATAATAAGTGACAAAAATAAACAACATGCAAGAATTAGTTGTTGTGTGTTTCGTTAGTTTTGTTAAAATTAATAATCTTGCTAGTTTTGTTATAGATTCTTCTTAGTTCATTAGTTCCGACAGTTTCATTAGTTTCGATGATAATATTTAAAAAAAATTTATTATATATAATTAGAATCAATTATAATATTAATGTGTTTACAATTAATGATAGATAAAAGATTTGAATTACGCGCCGAAAATATTTGAAAACTCAATGTAACTAACTCTTTGCAACTCTCAGAAACTCTCTGAAACTCTCTGAAACTCTCTGGTGGTGACGGATTTTGAGTTAAAAGAGTTACAAACCTCGTAACTCTTTGTAACTCTCTTGTAACTCTTAATAAAAGATTTACAAGAGTTGCGAGTGGCCAGCCCCTCGCACAACACGTGAATTCCGAAAAAATGAATATGTTGTCCTATATCACGGTGAATTAATCGAAAGTACAGAGGGTGACGAGTGAAATAAGAAATATAGTACAGATTCTAATAAAGAATGCTATTTATATTATTTTAAACATAATTCCAAATCATTATGGTGAACACTTTTACGTTTTTTTAATTAACTAATAACGTAAAATTTTTACATTTTTAACGCCAATATTAATTTCGTAGTTAATTAATAATTCTAAGTAGACTTTGTTAATATAAATAATTTTTAAATTAATTTAAAATTTCATTATATTTTTATTTTAAGTTATTAATTTTAAGAGTTAGCTTTTGAGAAAACATATTTTTATATTATAATTATTGTTAAAGTATATAAAATAATATTGAGCTGTTTAATTATGTAATCATGTTTAATTTTATAAATAATGTTTAAGTATTGAATTCATAAGAAACCTAAACTAAACGCTTTCCATTTTAAAAATATAAATTTTGTTATTTCGCTCTATTTACAGCAACTATTTTTAAACATACTAATATGGCACAAAAAACTTGTTAAACGAAAAAGTTAAAATATTCTAAAGCATTTAGTTAACGTTCGACTTTTGAGGATCACTTTGCTCTTTGCGATGTTTTCGTTCGCCCTTCCCCAGTGATTCCTGATCAGAGGTCAGCGTTATCATTGCGAAATGAAAATAGTTTAGTTAGTTCGTTTTTGTAACAACCAACTGGTCGCACCTTTTACCAAAATTGTGCAAATTGGTTTTGAGCGCGGTGTGCGCGATATTGTACGCGGAATTGTAATTTGAATTGCCGCTGCATTCCAAAATGTAAAACTCCTTTCTTTGTTTAATCATTATAAATAAATCGTGTTCTGTGAAGTGTGAGTTCATGCTCTTGCCCCACACCCACGTGTCACTCCTGGGTCCTGGAACCACCCGCACAGCAAGTGAGAGCTTTGGAGGATTGGTTCCAAAGGACTCTCCAACGCGAAACAATTATATTTTTACTAGACTATTTCTTCAATTATTTCTTAAATATTTTACCAAATTATAAAATTTGTGTTTCATTAATTATAAAAAAACAATTTTTCCTATTGCTTTTTATAGTAATAAGGTTAATATTTTCATAATTTGCCTAATTATAAATTAATAATAAAAATGTATTTATCACTCATACTTGAGAGATTTTATCTTTTATACAATATCTAAAATAAAAGATAATAGGTTTGCATCAACATAAATATAGTGTATATTTGACTATTAAAATTTTGTTTTCATTTTAAATTTAAAATAATGTTAGAACAGGGATGGGCAAAACATCAATTCTCCAATGACCGTTGATTAGTAAACTGACTATTGATCATTTGACTTGTATTAATCATCTATTAAATATTAGTAGTAACTGAATATGATATATTTTTTAATAAAAAAATAATTATCTCTTAAAAGGTCTAATGGACTAAAAATTTATTACTTATTATTAAAACTGTTTCATTGATCAGTAATGAAATTGTGATAAATAGAAATATTATATTAACCAATAATAAACGAACTGCTACAGAAAAATTTTTATCTATCAATAACATAGTACTAATTATATAAGATTTTGCAGTAATCCTTTTTAACCGATGGTTACGGATCCGCGGAATCACTGCCGAGCGAGCGAACTATGATTAATAGTTCGTTTCCACTATATAGGCAGCACCTGACGGGCCGGTTGACACGTGTCCTTCGAATCGCACTTTGCGAGCCATGGCGCCTTGCCCTTTGCCGCGCGCTCGCAGAGGGCCGACCAACGTTGTCGTGCCCAGTTGTGTGTCCGCGAGCACACACACTGTCAAAAATTGTGCAAACTCGCCCCCGCAAAGTGCCATTGCCAGCCGCCAGCCCGCAGCCAGCCAACTGCCAACCAAGCCAGCAGCCAGCAACATCCCAGCAGCTCATATTTTTGTTTAATTAATTTTATCGTGAGTTGCTTTATTTTTATTTTTTGCTGCTTGTCCATTGGCCGTTACGACGAAATCCTTGCCTGATCGCTCGCTCGGCGATCCTGTACTTTTTTTTGTTTTTGCGTTCGTTTTTTTTAATTTTAAAGCCCGCGGAAGTCTGCGCGGCGGAACACGGTCCACCGCGTGACACCTTATAAAACATTTGTCATTATAATATTTTCATGAATGAATAATTTATTAATTGTTATTAAAAATATTTTAATAATCAATAACGATTGACAACAATTACAGTAGCTTTATGAACGAATAATAAGATTAGGATCACTGAAAAAAATTTAATTTTCAGTGACGAATATTGATTACTTTCGATATTATTTATGATTAATATCGGAATATCATATGTTCTAAATATTTTATTAATTGATTACATATTAATATTACTGTTGGAAGATATGAATATTCTGTCTACGTTATTGAACAGTAACGTAGACGGAATGTTAACAATAATCATTTGATCAATTGTGGAACAAAAATTATTGCATGTTAGTTACTTATTAATAAAAACGTATTTTATATGATAACAAATTCCATTATGTCAAAATAGTTTTTTTATTGAGCTAAAAAATATATTTTACAGTCATTTTTATTTATATTTTGAAGTTTTACATTGATCATTAAGAAATAAAATAATTAATGACACTTTTCAATTCTTAAATAAAAAAATTGGATTACTGAAAATATTTTTGTAATCGTTAAGATTAATAGTCTCTGGATTTTTGTATTTAATCAATATGAAATGTAATGCAGACTGAAAAATTAACAATGATTAATTAAATATTACTGATAACTCAGAATATTTATTTTATCAATAAAATATTAAGAGTCACGGTAGTGTCTCTGGTTTATAATCACTGAAAATATCTTCATTAATCAATATCAAAATATTAACCATTATAACTTTTTCAATTAATTAATACTAATTAATGATTGTTTAAGAATTTTTGATAATATGACACATAAAAATTATCACTGCAAATTTTTCATCGACTAATTACGACTTATTTTTTATTTGAAATCTTCAATTATTCAATAAGATATTATTGTTTTCATCGAATTTATAAAATATTGGAAAAATGAAGAACCTCCGCTTAAAAAATAGTTCTCTAATAGTTCTCTTCAAGTACACTTGAAAATAATTTTACAAATTATTTTACAATTCTTCAATTTTAAATTTGACTTTTGATAAATTTCAAATTTTTAAAATTAACCAAATGTCAACAAATTGCCTTTGAATTGGATTTTAAAAACAACATTTTAAAAAGAAAAAAAAGAAAACAAATGGTTTCCTTAACGAAAATTGTAATTGATGTGAAAAAAAGGATGATGAAAATTATCCGAAATATATTTCGTAAATTTTAAATTGTAAACATACTTCGCGGCGGTCATCATTCTCTCTTGCATAGGCAGTTGAAAATCTTTTTGCAAGAAGTTAATGCAGGATATAAAGATCTCATTTTATTATTAAATGTGAGATGGCTCAGTGCTGATGCATTTTTGTAAAGTTTTTTGTTCTTTGCGATCATATAATACAATTTCAACTGCTAAAAACATATGGCTATTCAATACAAGCATATTAACAATGATAAATATTATAATTATTTACTGAAGCATGATCTTTATTTTCATCAATCTAATACTTCTGCCAAGTGTTCAATTCTTAACTGAATGTCTAGTACATTACCTACGCAAAAAAACTGTGACTACGGCTAACCGAAAGACATTATATGTCTTACTGCGCAATATAATTTAATTGCACTATTGCAGATCTATTGGTAAAACCAACATTTTGCATGCAAAGACACTCTACATTATACAGAATGTTCGGTTCACTTTACTGTGTAGAGCGTTTGAGCTTTTTTGATATATAGCTAAAGCAAATACAGAAGGGAACGTCTTAATATGTATTCATATGAATACACATGTGGGCATTCTACATCAACTCCACGTATGAATTTGATTTAAGCATATATGTATGTTTAAATTTAACACTTGCCAGAATTGTATTAGTTGCGATAAAAAAGATTACGTAATAATTTAAAAAGCAATAAGTATACTTAATTAATTTGCTATTAAGAATAACCATAATTTTTTAATTGTTAATCATTTTTTTATTTAAAATTAGTAGATTTCTTTCAGAATATAAAGATAACAATAAGACCCACTTTAGATCCAGACTATATGACGTCAGTTAGCTTAATTTTCCGTTAGCCTAATTGTAATATCGATATAGTCTGGATTTTAGGTTATTCCTTTGTCACTCTAAAACTTTAACAAAGTAACAGGAAATATCAACTCACCCATGCATTTACATCCGCCAAAGTGACCGACCTTGAAAAGAACTCGTTACGAATTGGCACAAATACTTTTTTAACAGCACTTTAATAAAACGTAACGTGAACATACATGGACATGTGTAATAACATGCCGGCACTAGAACTTTCCAAAATGGTGGCCGCGCACGCGCACTGACAATGCAGCGCCATGGTATACCCAGATCCAGACTAGATCCAGACTTATGACCATATAGCTTACGTTTCGTCTGCATCGAGTCTCGGTATACCATCGGTTATATGTGTCTTTTTTGCATTGTTATTAGGCGATTGACAGCGAAGCGATCAAAAAATTATTTTACTTTTTTATCTTTGTCTAATATATATATCTTTCTTTTCTTATTTCTTAATAAGTAAGCTGTCATCATTCATTCATTGATATTTTTAAATCATATAAAATTAAGAAAAATAATAAGTATAAAAAAATAAAACAGAAGTTTTTATTAATAATAATAAAAAAATTAAAAAAACAATAAAATTGCTATTTTTGACAGTAACTAAAAAAATAAAATATTTTTTTTGGCCACGGAAATTTGATAAAATTATTCCGAATGCCAAAAAAAATAATAATAAAATAAAATAAAATAATAGATATAATAAATCGAATAATAAACATAATAGTTTTGCTTACAAGTTAGTTTAATTTTATTTTTTTTTATATTTGAATAATTTTAATTTTACATATCATCATGTTTTTTGGAAATATAATTCACACATAAGAGCATTTAATTGTGTAACTAAGAAAATTAACATTCAACAAAAATTTACTAAAATTTCATACTAAAAAACATGTGAAATCATGTAAATATTTTGTGAAAGTAAATTTCACGCCTTGGTAGTTTAAGTAACATAAACGATTTACTCAGTCGGGCGAATAGCCGCGAGGTCAAAGTACGACGGCTTATTGAGAAACAGCGCAGGTACCCAGTTCGAAACTCGGAGACGGATTTTTTTTATAATGTTAAAATTATTTTACTATGTTTAAAAGTAAAATTTATTAAATGCAGTTATCGTCACAAATTTACTCGGATTCATAGTAATTTTTAATGAGTTATTTTCTTTGGTGTGTCATATTTTTAGGCAACATTTTACTTTAAGCATTGCTTGAAAATCTAGCGGAGACTGCCAGAAAAATTTATTGTTTACAAGTTAGTTTTATTTAATCATTTTTTATAGTTGAATAATTTTAATTTTACATATCATCATATTTTTTGGAAATATAATACTCACAAAAGTGCGTGAAATTGTATAATTAAGAAAATAAAAATTCAACAAAAATGTACTACAATTTCATACTAAAAAAGATGTGAAATCATGTCATAAGCCAAGTTTAGCTATACATGAAAAATGAAAGTTCTTTTAATTCCCACTTCTTCCATAAGAATTGATTAAACTAAAGAAAAACAGAAATTACCTTACAAAGGCAAAAAATAGACGAGCCAAGGTGTATACGTTACTTAATTTTTCCATAAACTATATTCTATTCTAAATTTAAAAAATCATAAATGGATTTAAATATGTTACCTCCCTCCCTTCCACAAAAGCGGAATAATTTAAATTCCTAAATCGATTAATTTTGAATCTGGAACCTACCAAAAATGTATTCTTTAAAAATAGTATTCCCCTAAAACTATCAAAAAGATCTCAAACATTAAAAGAAAATGTTAAAAACCTTAAAACTCTACATTAAAAAGATATCAAATCATGCGAAGAGCCAAGTTGATTGATGCATTAAATTTCGGAAAGATTTCCTTAAAAATTTAAAACAAAATTTCAAATTAATCATGCAAAAATACCTCAAAACTCTACATTAAAAAGATGTAAGATTATGTAAGGAGCCAAGATCACCGTTAAATTAAATACTAACAAAAATAAGTCATTAAAAATATATACTCAAAATAAATCCCAACAAAAATCCTACACAGAAAATTGAAACTAGATATGAACACTGCGCAGGATAAAGGAATTCAATGTTTAAAAATAAAATGTTACTTAATCATTGGAAACAAATGTGCGGACAATGTTAACCAATTGGATTCCTATGTCCTGTGCAGTGTTAATATCGAGTCTCGATTTTCCGTATACCAGATAAAGTAATTCAAATAATACCTATCAAAAACATTCACAATAAAAATATTTCTAACAAAAAATTCTTATTTAATAAATCCAAATAAAAAAATGCCTAACAAAAATATTCCCAACAAAACAATATGCAAAAATATGTTATTGTTAGTTACGTAAGTTTTTTTAGATTTGTCAATCTTGTTAGTTTTGTTATACAGTCATAGTTTCATTAGTTCACATAGTTGCATTAGTTTCAAAGAAAAATAAAAAATACTTTGTGCGAACCATTTGCGTTAATATTATGTTATACCGATTTAATTTAAAAATGGTTCGCGCCAAGTTTTTTTTATTTTTCTTTGAAACTAACGCAACTATGTGAACTAATGAGACTATGACTGTATAACAAAACTAACAAGATTGACAAATCTAACAAAACTAACGAAACTAACAGTAACATATTTTTGCATATTGTTTTGTTGGGCATATTTTTGTTAGGCATTTTTTTTATTTGGATTTATTAAATAGGAATTTTTTGTTAGAAATATTTTTATTGTGAATATTTTTGATAGGTATTATTTTAATGACTTTATCTGGTATACGGAAAATCGAGACTAGATATTAACACTGCACAGGACATAGGAATCCAATTGGTTAACATTGTCCCCACATTTGTTTCCAATGTTTAAGTAACATTTTATTTTTAAACATTGAATTCCTTTATCCTGCGCAATAACAACAGTGTTTATATCTAGTTTCAATTTTCTGTGTAGGATTTTTGTTGGGATTTATTGTGGGTACATATTTTTAATGACTTATTTTTGTTAGGATTTGATTTTCTTTATATTCTGAAAGAAATCTACTAATTTTAAATATAAAAATGATTAACAATTGAAAAATTATGGTTATTCTTAATAGCAAATTAATTAATATATTAATTAATTAATATATTTATTGCTTTTTAAATTATTACGTAATCTTTTTTATCGCAACTAATACAATTCTGGCAAGTGTTAAATTTAAACATACACATATACTTACATCAAATTCATACGTGGAGTTGATGTAGAATGCCCACATGTGTATTCATATGAATACATATTAAGACGTTCCCTTCTGTATTTGCTTTAGCTATATATCAAAAAAGCTCAAACGCTCTACACAGTTAAGTGAACCAAACATCCTTTATAATGTAGAGTGTCTTTACATGCAAAATGTTGGTTTTACCAATAGATCTACAATAGTGCAATTAAATTATATTGCGCAGTAAGACATATAATGTCTTTCGGTTAGCCGTAGTCTAGGTTTTTTTGCGTAGACAATGTACTAGACATTCAGTTAAAAATTGATTACTTGGCAGATGTATTAGATTGATGAAAATAAAGATCATGCTTCATTAAATAAATAAAATATTGATCTTTGTTAATATACTTTTATTGAATAGCCATAATTTTTTAGCAGTTCAACATTTTTGATTGAGATATTGAAAATTTTGAAATGAAAGCTTTTAAAGCTATGCATCATCTTTTAGCAGTTCAACATTTTTAATTGAGATATTGAAAATTTTGAAATGAAAGCTTTGAAAGCTATGCATAAGATCTGGGTTTGATCTGGCAAGGAGTTAGGAATGAGTCTTGTAAGAGTCTGGGAAATATCCCTCCTTTCCAGACAGATTATGCCATCATGTAGATAGCTAGCGGAAAAGAAAAAAAAGATCACGCGCAGATTAAAATTCACACTGGCAACAGCACGGATAATAATTTTATAGCACTCGTGCCAACTTCATATCGTACAAAAAAGACTTTACCGTACTCGTGACTACGTCATTCGTACAGAAAAGTCTTTTCTGTACTCTATGAAGTTAGCACTCGTACAATAAAACGTCGTTTACCACACGTGGCCTGACGGCCACTAGAGCTGACATATACTATTGCCAGATTATGGCCATAGTCATAACTATCCGGACAAAGTATGGTAAATGAAAGCTGGATGAGGTATGGATTAAATCTGGATTTGGTCTGGCAGGATGTCTGGATAGAATCTGGGAAGAGTCTGGGAAATGGCACCCCTCTTCAGACCGATTTTGCCCAAATACGCGCTGGCAAACGTACGGATAATAATTTTGCCAGGACATGACCATACTCATAACTATCCGGACAAAGTATAGCAAATGAAAGTTGGAGAAGGGATGGATTAAATCTGGATTTGGTCTGGCAGGAAGTCTGGATAGAGTCTAAGAAGTGATAACCATACCCCTTCCCGTATCATTTTGTTATCTGGTTATTTTCTGGATATATTAAACGTTCTAAGCATTTGCTGTGCCAGACATTTGCTGTGCACAGCAAGATTCTGGCAATGCATTTATTCTCCAGAGTATCCATACTTTCGCCAGACTGTTTATATGTCTGGATATTTTATTTATGCACAGCAAGCCAGATGCTGTGCATATCAAGGACTGGTATAGTGGATAAGGCTGTGTACTGTCACCTCGAAGGCGCTGGTTTAAATCTCGGAGAAGCAACTTTATTAATACAACCTAAATTTGCATAATCATGTATAATAAGAAAAAGTACACAATGTCAGAAAGCAAGAGAAGTGTATATATATATATATATATATATATATTGTAACGTGGTATTTTGCCAAAATTCCACTGCCGGGCTCACACGGCTTTTCAGTTACTTTATAGTTTAATGAAATTTTGATTTCATTAAACTACGGGCAAAACTTCACTAAATTTACATAAACTAGACAACATCTTTAGTTGGGCGCCAGACTCAGAAGGAGTCAAATAAAATAAAATTTAAATTTTAACGACTAGCAACGGACAGAACTCTCAACAAATATCGCTTTCGTCGTGGGGTGCGATCAACGACACAAGAAATAAATAAAACAAAATAATTTTAATTAAAATAAAGAGCGTTATTATTCAAATATCAAATAAATAAATTTACATGGCCTTTAGTTTGGTTTTTATAGCGAAGGCACTGAAGTGGCCGGGTATAATATAAAATTAAGAAATATCATTTATTATAAGACGAAGATAACGAAGTTTTCAATAGCAATTGTGAATAGTTTATCATACGACAATATAATATTCAAAAGAAACCTGAAGGTAGACAACAAGAGCTGGAATTGTCGAGACCCTGAAGGAGCCTGGTAATCCAATTTTGGCACTTTAGCACAAAACTACAATATTTTACGAACTTAGCTTAACTTATTATTTAACACGCGAACTTAATTCTATTTATTCTCAAAATTCGAAACTTAAAAATAAAACTGCTGCACTCGGAAGAAGAGGCCCAATTTCTTCCGGGTGGGGTATTTATACTCCCCCATAGTCTCCCCTCCGCAACCCCTTTTCTGGTGCGCAGGCCCGTAGGAATCGGGATCTCGA
>JABFPJ010005393.1:0-12256 GCA_022817425.1 Gryon sp. ZL-2020
TACGTGTCTCTTGAATATATATATATATTAAGTTATAGCATTTTAAGTAAAATTTATTGAGAAAAATAATTTAATATCAAAATTCAATACAGGAATCAGTAAATAAATAATAAAAAGTATTTTTTAATTACACATAGAATGATGTTTGAAACAAATTGGAAGTAAGTGAAGGACAAAATTCTTATATGGGTAAATAGTGCTTGATAGGTTGGAAAAAAATAAAAGAATTTTTGGTACAAAATCAGTGGTATTTACTTAAAATAATGCTTTTAAAATGTAGAAACATTATTAAGTATTCATTTTATTTTTATTAAATATTTTGTAACTTGTACTTAATTTTAAAAATTACGCCAAATTTAAAATAGTCAAAAATTGTTTTAACGTAATTTTAAAATTAATAATTATCTAAAAACTTAACTAAAAGAACTAAAATCATCATTATAAATTATTAGAATAAAATATTATATAAAAAAGTAATATAATTAAATACATAAGTGTAACAAATGTTTAAACATAACATTTTAAATTAAATTAACATAATAATACATTTTTTTAATTAGAGCAAAAAAAGTATTTATTTGAATTGGAAAAAAATGAGAAATAAAAAAGAGCGATCTCCTATATGACCTTGGCAGCCATCAATCATCTCCGGTGAAATTAGCGCACGTCTTTTGTAGTGTTTAGTTCTCCCGCTCTTTTTGTATTGCGCGTGCGCGTGCTACGTTGAGTTTATCACGTAGACGACATAGATCAACATAGTGCATCGAAAAAGAGTGGGGAAAGTCAAAGTGCCGGCGCGTGTGACCCGAGCAAAACCCGAGTCACTAGTGGCCAATAACCGATGCGCCATCGAACGAACACATTGTTGGTTATAAACCCAAGTCTTTTCTCAACATTTACTCTGACTTTGAAAATAAAATAATCGTTGACCGATTAGTTGTCAGTTGATTTCGTGAGTTGCTCTCAATAATACCTGTCAAGATGCCTGCCATACGACAATTTTTTTCTGGTAACTATTATTCCAACATTATTTATTTTAAGAAGCAGACGACTAAATCCCGCGACAAAGCCAATATTTTGAATCATTTTCTTTGTTCGGGTTTTCTAATGATAAGAGAAATAAACAATGATTGAGATAATGCATTAATGTTATGATTTAAATAATGACATTGTTCATACGGGATATGAACTTTAATTTAACTCAGTTTTTCAGTCAACATTGAAATGTTTCAATGCTGACAGAAATTTACAATTTCTCTTTTCATTGTTATTGATAATAATTTCAATGAAATTATTTTTAGACAAATTAACATATAACATAGTATTTTATAAAATAACAAAATTTAATTAAGGACAAGTTTAATTGTGTTTGAAAAAAAATAATTTTAATATATTTTTGTTAAATTAATTTTTTTAATGATAATTTTAATTGATATTTGATGTTTTAAAGTTGATATTTTGTTTAATTTTTATTAAATGATAAGTGATTGCATTTTTATCTTAAATTAAACAGAAAAATCTATAAAAATGATAATGTTTTTTTTTTTCAAAAATATGATCTAATATTATCAATAGTTTATACATTTCGAGTGAAACTTTACATACATTGAGAACAAAAAGAAATTGGAATTTCAAAATTTGATTTAGAAAGTTTGAATTGATTACCCTTACAAATTTTGCTCAAACTGCATGAAAAATGAATATAACATTTCTTTCGACCAAAAATAGATCGAATTATATTTTCTACTTTTAAAATTCAAAATTCAAAGTTTAATTGAAAATTAATATATTTAATTTAATTCGAAACTATTTCAATTAATATTTTATTTAGTTATTTAAATAAATTAACATAAGAAATATACTATGGATATAAAATACAAATAATTAATATTGTTAACAAAATATTTGTATTTAGTTTTTTTTTGTCTATTTTGAAAAACAAGATTTTGATTTTGTTGAAAAAAAATTTGCAAAAATCATACAATTAAAACATTAAGTAACATCATTCATTACAAAACACTTAATACGTAAAAGGAATAGCGATTTCCATTTAAATACCTAATTCGTACAAATTTGAGTCATACATACAGATGTTTATCTTCTCAAAAAGATACAGTAGATCAACTGAAAACTTGTTTTGTGGTCACTATCAGATTTCCTCGATTACATACATATTATTACATATCTGCATTATTTTTATGACGTAATATCATAAATAAATTTTCTAATGCTGTAAACTAATATTTCAAAACAACGTTAAAAGTAAAATAACTTTACAAAGTAATAACAAATAAATGTTCAAAGTTCATTTAAATTATATTGATGACAAATTGCAGTAAAATACATTTTTTACATAACAAAAGAAATAAAGTTAAAAGAGGAAGTTTAAGAAAATAATATGTTAAATATTTTAAATGTAATATTTTTTGTTTCAGCTTGCAAAAATTTCGCAATGTCAACAACGAAAAATGGTAAAATTGAAAGTCCGAGAATGCAAGAATTCCGAAAAAAAATAAGGGAACGTACGCCAATTGGTAAGTTGATTGACGTCAATTAAATGTCTTTATCTTCATAAATTAGAAGAGTAAACAAACCTAACAAAACGTCTTTATGTATTCTTTCAAATGACTTCACACAAAAGTTCAACAGAGTTACAAGGAAAAAATGATAGATAAAAAAAGATAAAATCTATTTAAAATTCAGTTAAATGTTCGCATAATCAGTATGTCCTTTAATTTGAACAATTATCTCAGTAGATCATCGAGTAATATACATGTTAATTTAAAAATTAACATACTTTAAAGTTTGAATCAAAACAAAAATACAAAATAGAAATAGAGATAATAATTGAAGTTTGCAAAGATCTGAAATAAATTTAAATAATGCATCATTTATCTTCGGTAAAGTAAATGCAGAAAATTGTGCGCACAAAAAGAACCAGTTACTGCGCTTTTGAATATTGAGAAAATGTATGCGGATGAAATAACAAATGACATTAACGACTTTGATAATACAAGTACGAAAATAAAATCAATGAGATAAAAAATATTCACATAAAAGCATCAGAAGTAATGTTTCAGTCAAATGATAATGTTTAATATTTTTCTGTACTGCTTTCACTTGATTTTATTTTATTTATTTTATTTTTTTTTAATTTTTTTTTTAATTATTTTGCATAAGGAAGCTTAGATGAATTTCATCATACACCCATGCATTGCACGCGTGTTTAACAAAGACGCTGATTAATGGTGTCAGGTCTTGACAGATTTAGAGAGTCAAAAAACCCGCATTGAATTGTAAATCTACGCTTCGGTTTTCTCGAAAGAAATTCACAGTTTATCAGAATTGTCTATAATTAATGCAAAATATAACATAGCATTTCTAATGCAATTAAAACATTAATCAACATTAACAAAATATTAAAAAAATTAAGTTAAAATAAAATTATTAGTAGAGTTTATATTTAAATTAATTATTACAATTATTTGAAATCTGTTGATTAAAGTTATTAATTCAAGTTAAATGATTTTTTTAATTAAATTATTTATTTGTTATTAATAATTTTATATTATTGAATACCTAATCATTGGTTAATCATTAAATTAAATATTTGAATTAAATTAATTACAATGTAATTGTAATTAATGTAATTATATAATGTAATGTAATATAAATATAATGTAAATTAATGTAATTTTTCTTCAATTCAAATATGAAATCTTCTAATTACAAATTCCAATTTTATTTACAAAATGTATTTAATGTTTTAGGAAAATTGGAATTCCAAGGAAACAAGCAAACTGAACAGCAACCGTATCCGCCGTTTCCAAACAACGTGAATCCAACAACAGGTGAAGTCAACGGTCCCCGTGGACCCGAACCTACGCGTTATGGTGACTGGGAAAGAAAAGGACGTGTTTCTGATTTTTAAATTTCGTCATGTAAAAATGCAGTGATTTCACTATCTTGTTATTTTACGAGTAGTCGATATGAGTCATCTAACTCCAAAACTCATTTAGTTTGTCTTAATTTATCTTCTGTTATTTCATAAATAATGGATCAATTCTTATATAAATGATCAAATTCATATATAAAATTACACAAAACAAATTTACGAATGTAAACTTATTCGCAATCTATGACGGGTTTCGAATTTAAATGACTTGTATATACATACATATATATTATATATTGTTAGATAAATATTTTTTATATGATAGGTTCTAAATGAAAAATGTTCAATGATATTATGAATATTATTCATCGAACTACTATTGTTTGGCAAGCCAAACACATTTGTATACAAATGACATGTGATTGATGTAGTTAAGTCACAGAATGCGTTATATTACCTTTGGTAATTACATATTGTATATTTAAGAGTAAAGTGCGAAACGTAATATTATTTCTTCGACATTTATTTATACAACTGTAATTATATATCGAAGAATTTAAATAAAAAACATAAGCAGTGCTTTATAAGAAATGTCGTTTTTTTATTTAAGTTGATTGAATATTTCTTAGTGATGAAATTAACGCACTTTAATCAATCAGCTTTTATCACAGAATTAATAAAAAAATGAAGATCACTTTTACATTTATTATATAAAAACTGATTTGAGAGTCTGAGATTCGTATTTTTCTTATGTTTTGTTGTTATTATTCTAATGGTTCAAACTGATCTTCATTTATTAAGAAGATAGCACCAAAACCATATTGTTCATTGTTTCTAACATAATAAACGGCTAAATATGAATGTAATAAAATGATTAATTACCATTTATCCATTATATTAATCTAGTTCAAGTCAACCGATAGAAAAAAGTAAAATGAACAATAAATCAGTTTTCTCATTCATGTATTTCTCCAAGGTTTCTTTTCAAAAGTAATTAAGTTGTGCTATAAGTGTATAATTTGTTTGAAAAAGTCACAAGTTATTTTTCTTCATTTTAATGTAATAATACAGTAAAAATAAAAACACCATAATTAGTGAATAAAGTAACTAACTACAATGTATTATCTTAAATTAAGTAATTTTATATGTACAACTATTTTATGTTTTGAACATAATTAATTAAACATAATTTAAGCTATTTGTTTTAATTAGTAAGTTAACTTAATTATTTTAATTATTTTATACAATTATTTACCTATTAAAACTGTTTTATATAATATTTTGCTTAGAAATAAGTACATTTGCGTTTTTTTATTTCAAAAAAGCCATCTGCCGTAAAAGCGCCGAAACATTTAAGTAGCCGAACCAATGAAAAAGCGTGCAAAATTGGATTGGTCGAGGCGCCAACTCGAGAAGAATAACACTGACAAAACTTAACCTCCAAATTGGCAGAAACTCGACACGCTATGATGTGCGAGTTGTGTGTTACACGTTTTTAATTAAAAAATAATAATAATAAAAAGCAGCAAACAAAAAATCCTTTCGAATTGACAAAATTATTCATCTGTAGCGACGGGACAAACAAACAAAAAAGGAAACGACGTAGTGGATATGTTGAAATGTTGAAATGTCGCGGCCGATTGTTGGCGAGCTACGAGTATGTGTAAACTGACATGGATCGCCGAACTTTCGGTGCAATAATTGATTTGAGACGAACACGTGACCAGGATGTGAGCGCTTGTTGTGTTTACTTTTTTGATTTGATTGCAGCTCTGCGACAACGAGTTCAGCTCAATTATGTCGGTTAAATAAAATCGCCCGGCGATGAAGAGGTCTCACGCTGGCGCTGTCAAAATCGAACCCAACTACATGGCCAAAGGCAAACTTAGAACGTCAGATGGAAACAACAAGGTTTATGCACGAACAATTTCCACTTTTTTCCGATCTCTTCATTAAAGATAGCATTCTTCTATCAGCATCTATACTCCTTTTATATAATTGCCTACTTTTAACAAATGCTGTTACACTTGCATTGCATCCAAATCTCATGGATTTCTCAACAAGAATTTTTTCATATTTCATTGACTTTTTCCAATTAAATTTTGAGTTGTTTTGTCAGTGTATTGTTGAAATTTGTTTTCGATTGTTATTCCTATATTTTTTTATTATTTAGCAATTGAGGGTCTTGTTTTATTTTAATATTAATTTACTATATTGTAAATATTCAAATTAAAAAAAGTCGAAAACATAATATTGAAATAATAAATCCAAGTTAATTAATTTAAAAAAATAGCAAAAAGTTGAATGGAAGCAATTCAGAAATTTCGATTTCTTAGATGAGAAAGTGTTTGTTATGATGGACTGATTGTTGAATTGATAGTAGATTCAATGAAAAATTCATTTGTCATGTCAGTTGAATCGGATATTTATAAATAGAATACTTTTATTGAGTACTACATTGAAGTAGAGAAAAGGTTTAATTTTCAAGTCAAATTGATTTGATATTTTTAGACAAATAAAGCAGTGACTTTTTTTTCATTTGAACAAAGTCACAAAAAAGGGTCTGATTTTTAAAATGTCTATTCATTTAATCATACTTTCAAGTTAAATATAGAAAAACTTAATAAAACGTATGCAAAATTAAATCGAATGAATTCTTTAAAGAAAATAAATTCATATAATACAATGATTGCATTCAATCGCATTAATTTTCAACTGATGATAATTCTCTACGAAACATTACAGTTAAATTTGAATAATTAAATTAGCTCAATAATCAACAACATTAGGCTTTTCGGATCAGTTTCTCAACTAATCTTATTTATGTATGTACATAGTAATATTAGATAAGAGTATTTTAAAAATTAAACAACTTTTAAGTCCGAGAATATTCAATTCTTTCATATTTTTAAGTGTCTTAGATAAAGTGTCATATATTTATCTTTCAAAGTAGAAGTGCTCCACACATCTGCTTTCAAATTTTTCGTTGTTATTGTATCCAGTAGCATGTGACTTTTTATAGCTTTATATCCAAGCTCAATGAAGATAATAATTAATTGCAATCTAATTCGGACTAATCATTAATTAAACATTAAATTTTGAAAAAGGTCATTATTTTCAGTTTTTTAATTAAATATTAAAGACATAAACATCTTTTTCGAAAAAAAGTTATTTATATTTATAGTAGCTAAAAACAATTAAAGTGTCTGAAATTCAAAATATGTTATTATTTGAATCACTAGAAAAAAATAAATAAAAACATATATAATTTTAAGAGACCTGCGTTAAAAATTTCAAAAATATTATTTACGACGGCAAACATAAATTACATAATCATAACGATGTAGTCTACAAAGTATCTCTTTGAAACTTTAAACGAAATTCTGAGTTATGAGTAAAGTTATTCTGAATATTAATGTATCCCATTCTGTCATTTCCTTTATATTTGTATGTATAGTCTTCTGTTTTGACGTTGAAGGATTCTAATACATATCCATTTAAGAGAATATATATATATATATATATATATATATTAGGCTGCGGTGAAAATAAGTAATATTTTAGGACCATACTGATTTTCTAGTAATGTTTAAGAATGTCTAAATTTTGAACTTGTACAACAGCAAAAGACCGAGCGTAAAAGGTTCAAATTTGAGCATTTTAATTAAAAAATGAAGGGTTTAAATGGTAACTTTGAGCCTCTTGCGGTCGGTCATTTTTTATTACACGAAATCCGAATTTAGATATTCTTAAATATTACTCAAAAATAAACAAAGTCAGTGTGGTCCATAATTTTTGTGGAACAAAAACGTATTTTCACCGCAGCCTAATATTTATATTTCATTATATTAAATAAAAATGATTTCATGTAATGCATTTGGAAAATAAAGTTATATAATAATTTATACAAAAGATATTATACATATGATTGTTATAAATAATTAAATTGTTTATTTGTATAATTTCGTTATGTAGATTTTATCATCAAATGGTGGATTCAAGTACAGTGAAATGTTCACCACAGAATTTGAAATTAACGAAACACCGCCGAGTGCGAGAACGTTGCTTACAAAGGGTTACATTCAAGATGAAATTAACACATTCTCTGGTAAATAAATAACGACAATTTTGAATTTTGTTATTATTTGACGTTCGTTTAAGTGTTAATAATATGTATTTCAGGTGCAACGGTTTCCACAAGGGGTCGATTTATGACCGAGCAAGAAAAGCAAAGGTTTCCCAATGAGAGACCACTTTATTTGTATATACAGGGTCATTCTAAACATAATATAGATTGTATGTTATTTATTCATATCATATATTAAAAATTATCTTTATATATCTTCCTATATATGTAGCTCTTGAAAACAACAAAACAGTTAAATTTTCTAACAAACTGAATTATACTTTGTTTTACTTGTTTGATATTTAAATGTTTTACTAGTTTGATATTATTATTATATAGTAAAAGCAAATTTTATTTAAGAACTTTAAACATAAATATGTTAAAAGTACAGAAAAATGAACTTACCTTCTTAAGTCCGAAAGCTATTACGACTTTTATTTTATTATTATATTTTTAATTAAATTAATTTTGTTTTTTAGTGGCTGTACAAAAAATTAACGAAATTATTAAGACTGAGCACAGAAGTTCATTAAATAGACCTAGTAGATTTACAAATGCTCCGCCACCTTTGATGAGTTTGCAACCTGTAAGTCCATCAGTGGTATGTGTAAACAAATATATGATCTTGTTTCATTCTCGTATGCATTATATTAATATTTAAATGTTTTTATAGGAAAAAATATGCATAGGCATAGACAACGCGTTACCTGGTTTTAACTTACGAGAACGTATTATAGGTGAAGGTGGTGCTAATTTAATGTACATTAGAAGCGAAACTGGAGCTACTGTAACATTGCGAGGAAGAGGCTCACAGTTTATAGATGCCTCTCTAGGGAATGAATCTCCGGAACCACTTCACTTGTATATAGAGTAAGAGAAAAACGGTTTATTCTATCTCTATTTAATCCAGTAATTCATACTTTTCGTCAATTTCAGTATTGAACACGAAAATAAATGTTGTTAAAAACTGTTTATCTTCAGATATCCAAATGTATCGGTCTTGCAAAAAGCAAAAGAATTAGCCATTAATTTAATACAAACTATCCAAGCGGAATTGCAATCGTTTATGCAACAACAGCAACCTTCTATGCAATCACAGCAGGTGATGCAACAACCACCAATGCAACAGTTACAACAAGGTATGTTAAAATATTCACAAAATTCATAGTTCAATATTTTAACTTGGACAATTCAATTTTGGGCATACAAACTTTGGACAATTAAACAGTTTTGTTAGTTTTGTTCAGTACTTTTAGTTAATTTAGTTAGTATGTTTAGTTAATTTGTTTAGATATTTTATTTAATTATTTTTGTTGGAATTGTAAATAACTAGTTTAGTCAGTACATTGCTTTTGTTAGTTTATTAACTTAGTCTGTTTAATTAGAATGTATAATGAATTATATGCCCCTTGAATTATGATTTCCCAACACCCTTAAAATCTTGCATGCTGAATGAGACCGATATAACAAATCTGTATGATTCCATTGAAATTCGTGTGTAGAAATAGCGTCGCTCGATACTTATACGAATAACTGCATGATTTTGCATGGGTGTATGTTTATTTCAGTGTGTCTTCACTGTGAACCTAATGTACATTGACAATTGCGAACTTAGTTCTCAAGCAATTAAATAGAAAATTAGCGCGTTGCAAAAGTCAAGTTTTATATTATTCTTATTTGATTTTATTGATATTTAAAATTAAATAAAACGGTGAAGACACATTGAATACAACATTATACCTTTTTTTAGTTTCGTAGACTGATGGAAAAGAAATTGTTTTAAGCAATTGTTTGAATTAAGATCAACATTATTTTGATAACAATATTTTTGAATGCATTCTTTCATTTTTAATTTGGGAAATGAATATATATTTTTATTGAATTCGTATATATATAATACATTTATTCGTTTTCTATATACGGAATATTTAGATTATGATATTGCAAAATACTACATTATTACAGATAGTTGTTTTTCTTTGTTTAATTATGTTTCCTTTTTACTCATTATATGTTGGATCAACTGTTTCAAGATTGAAATGTCCAAGTTGAGTGCCCCTGCGCTAAAATATGTATAGACTCGAATAAAAGTTTACATTAAAAAAAAAAAATAGTAGATTATGTTATCTAACAAAATTGTTTAATTTTCTAGCACAATTCCAGACTATGAATATTGGTGCTTTAGGACAACCTAATGTAGTTACTATTCAACATCAAGGTAATTTATTTAAACTTATAAGTTTGATAGAAGTTTTAATTTAAGCATATAATATGTAAAACTTCGTTTATTCAGATATAATTCAACATTCACAAAGTAGTGTGATGACATTACCAGCGACTATATTAACGGCAACAGTAGCTGGTGCTTCAGCATCTGCTACCTCGATCCCTTCGTCCGGTATTCATGGCCCATCTCATGCTGGACCAATGCCTCCTAATGAACAAACTCAGGTAAAACATTCATTTACAAAAATTAATCAAAGTAGTATCCAGTGCACTGAAAATGCAGTAGTTGTATATACTTGATTTTTTCTAAAATATTAAAAGTTTAACTTTTACGAATTTACGAGTATTTTTCTTCATATATACGAAAATATATTACTAGCATAATTAAACATACCCGCGAACACATTCAAACTAAACCCGAACATCTGCAAACACACTTGCAACAAAATCGAATTTTTTTGGTTTGACTCCGGCGGTGTACAGATAACTTCGGATATGCTTGGTTATACTTCGAATGTCTTCGAATATGTTCAGTATTACTTCTTGTGTGTAGTGGTATGTTTGGATATAGTTAAAAAAATGTTTTTACACATTTTTAAAAAGTTAAAAATTATTTTATCCAGTTGCTGGACTTCCTATTTAAGGTGGGAGTAGCGATAACTCAAAATAGTCAAATTTTGCAGAAAATTCATAAGTTCATTCTACAAAAACTTATGTACCAATTGTCAAAATTATAGAGTCATTGACCGTATCAAAGTTGATAAATTTAATAACGAAGTTGCAATAAAAATATATTATGAGTATAGAAAACACGGTCGAAAAAAATACAATTTTTGAAATAACTCGTTTACTGATAGTCAGATTTGAACGAAAATTAAAATAAACACGTTATAGTAAAGAAGAATTTATCCAAAAACTAAAACAATTCACTGTTTAGTTTCATAGTTATCAAAAGTCAAAGTGCAAAACCCAGCGTTTTTTCGCTATTTCGACAAGGGCCCTCAATTTTGTGTGTGTCTAATTATACTGTTTTCTTACACATTTTTACTTTATATGTAAGAAATAAATTTTAATACTCATCTGAACTATTCATGAATATTTAAATCAAATAATACAATTTTTATCTGTAAATAAAGTTATGAACCCTAAAATTACGCTCCCTAATAAATAAAAAACGTTCTACATAAATTGTAATTGTATACCAGGAAATACAAACATTCGTTCCTCCGCCCTCCGTATCGCAGATGCAACTAATTGGACCGCCTCCTACGATAAATCAGGTCCAATATCAAATTCATCCCGGACAGTCCATCCAGATTCAAGGAATGCCGCCACCGGGGACGCAAACCTCGCCGCAACCTATGGCTCAGATGTATGTGATGAGTCAGCCCCCGCCGGCAGCGGCACCGGTTCCGCCGCAAAATGCGCCGCAACGTCCAAATTTCATTCCAGGTAATGATAATAATACTAATCAACTTTTTTAAAACAAAGATCGACTTAACGTGATTTCCAAAGCGTTTAATTTTGGCGTTTATCTAAGCTCATTCGACAACGAATCAATCAGATTATCGGTTTTTCAATCAACAAAAGTTTAATTTCAACTTCTATGGAAATCTGATTAATCAAAAATACAATTTTGTGTATCAGAAATAATCAGATTTAAAATAGAAATCGAATTTTTGATATATAGTAATAATATCGATGACATCCTATGACCACGTATTGTGATCAACATTTTTTAGTGGAAAATACAAATCTGTAATGAAAAATGAAAATTGAAGAAATTTGGAATCAAGTAAGTCGATTAATTTTCGACGGCAAGACTTTTACAACTATAATACAACAATAATACTAATAATAATAATAAAAATTATAAAAATATTGTAACGGTAGTTACGGATCCGCGGAACTATTGCCGAGCGAGCGACTTATTAATTAGTTCGCCGCTCTTAATTAGGCAGCACCTGACGGGCGGGCTGACATGTGACCCCCAAAATCGCACTCTGCGA
>JABFPJ010005394.1:0-12256 GCA_022817425.1 Gryon sp. ZL-2020
GAGAGGCAAAGCACACCAGAAGGGTGGTGGCGTCACACATTATGATGGTGGTATAGGTTGGTACTAAAGCGAAGGGTTGTGTTGGTGGCGGGTCGGTTACCAGGCAACCGGCAATAAAGACGCGTGAATAGCCAATGGCGGCTCTCAAAACACCCCTTCGTCTAACGCGGCTTGTTTTACGTGCTTAAGAGCAAGACAGAATGAGCTTTTGCTTTAGTAGCTTTTAAGGTCTTCAGCTTACGAACTTGCTATCGGGTCATGCGAGATTCCCGGATAATTGATGTTCTAATCCAAGACGGGCATCTGCATTTCGATAACATTGCCCGATCGAACTACCCCCCCCCCCCAATTTCCCCTTCCCGGGTTCATCTCACTCGTCCTCCCGCTGGACCCAAATCTCATACTGAAAGTCTTTTCCGCAAACCCTATTTTTACCTTATTACCGCGAATTTTAAATTCATCGCTGGTTTTATTTGGATTATTACTGATGAACAAAAAGAAGCTTTTTTCTCGTTTTTATAATTATGCATTCGATTAAGACCGATTCAATTTGTAGTTTATCAGTTGATAAGAGTCTTTTGCGGAATTGTTTGGCTTTGTTTTAATTCGATCTTTTTTGTGGATTCCTTTTTTTGGGGAGATAAATTGCAGAAATTATGTGGATAAAGTATGGGTTTAATATTCATTTTTATTCATTTAATATTCATTTTTGTTTAATTAATATTAATAGTACAAAATGCACGAATTAATAATAAGAATAGTAATGTTTAGTATGAAATTTATTTTTTATTTTTATTTACAAAAGTAGTAACAGTTCCTCACGAGAACTATATTTTGAAAACACATTTTTAAATATATTTTTGAACAAATTTATTTGAATATATTTAAAAATATTCAATTTTGAAATATATTTTGTTCCGTGAAGGGTTAATAGTTTTATTTCAAATTGTACTATTTATTATTAGTAAAATTAAAATTATTATTATTAAATTACAAAATAGTACATTTTAAGTAGTATTACAGAGTGTGTCGAATTGCAAAAAAATTGCGGATATGTAATGATATACTTGGTTTATTGAATAAGTTGTAGGTTGAATAGTGTATGAAAAAGGGGTGAGCTTATGCAGCGAAGTTAAAGGAACGAGCATCAGAAACGAGATAGATTTTCCCTGTGGGGAAAACGGTGTCCTCACTGTGCTCCGACTGTGATATCGTGTGTTATATATAAGCATCGTATAATAATAATGTAGTTTCGTTGTATTTAATTTAAGTTTTATTATTATTATTGACATTATTTTAGCATCTTTTTTTAGTTATAATTGAATCAGCCATTAAATTAATGATTATTTATTGAATCAAGCGAAATTAAGTTCAGTTTCTGATATAATTATTTAATTGCGTGGTTATTGAGAGTAAGTGATGAATATGTTCATGAAATAAATTAAGTAAGTGAGTTTTCTCACTCGACCGCATTTTGCATCCGAGAAAATGTAACTCAGTTTCCAATAAATACAAATATAATGAAGTAGTCGAGACAAGAATATGTTCTGAGTTGATTTTTACAGATGTAATTTGTTCACGGTTTTATTATTAAGTTGTTTATAGTGAATGAGTGACGAGTGATTAATAATTATATTAATCTTAATCTTTTAAATGAAAGTCGGAGTAGATAATAAACAGGTGTCGGTTTTGTATATTAATATTCAGACAAATTATTTTAATGATTGATAATTTTTTAATTATAGATATTTATTTATTTTTATTATAGATATTAAGATACTTTTTATTTTTTATGCAAAATTTTGATGAAAATAAAATTGTTTTATTTAACTTACTTTGAAAGTCATTAGTCCATTAAGAAAAGTGTTTTCTAAAAAATTACTATACTAGATAGTAAAGTAAGAATACTTTAATTTTCGCAATATTAATAAAAGACGAAATATTAGAATTATTTGAATTATTACTATATAATATGGTATTAATTCGAATAATTCTAGTAGTTTGTTCTTAAATAATATGGCAAAAATGACAGAAAATGGATCTTTTTTTTTCTACTTAACAATTTGTTATTGTAATTTTGTAGAAAATAATTTTCTTAGTGTACGTTTTACAAATGTAGATTTTACTCATTATTTTAAAAGAAGAAAATATACAAAAACAATGATCATTTTTAAAAAATCAAAAGATTTAAAAATTCACGTTTGCAAATTTTATTTAATTATCTATAATAATATTATTAATGTTATTATAAATTTTGAAAAAGAATGTTTGTACTTCAGAACCATGTTGTTACGTTATTTAACACATTAATACTTATTTTTATTCATAACAGTAATAAATTATAAATGAATCTCACGAACATTCATAATCAATAAAATAAAATCACACATTACAAATATAGCAGAATAATCCATATATAACTGAAATAGTATTAATTATTTTTGTTATATTTATTACACTTTCTACTTAAAAGTCATAATCACGTTATGAAAGTCAATTGCTCTTCATGTTATAACCGAAGACAAAATATCAACATCTCTCGCAACACTTTTCCCCTTATCTGTCGATCCTCATAATTTATTCGCAATAACCAATTAAAATTTCGCACGCACTTCGAAAAATCACAGCACAACACCTCGAACAAGTAGGTCTCCTTGAAAATGCAACACGATTTCCCGGTTAAATTTGCGTTGCACGTAATTACCCCAGTAGAAATTGTAATCGGGCCGAAGTGTGCTTCTTATGTGGCAAATATGCCATCTGATGTGGTCCCAATAAGAGCTACTGATATGGGAATCTGAAAAAAATATCGTACATTATTTTATCGATATTCCATCCCAATCAGGACCCGATTACATTTTTTATGAATGCCAAATCATTGTAGCCATGTCAGGCCCATATCGGGCCCTTAAATGGCACGCCGTATGTATATCAGGGCCATATCAAAGCCTGGTGAGACATACCCCAACAAGCCCCTATCATGGTCCCAAAGTGTCATCAAAATCATGGTAGCCATATTAGACCCATGTTGGGCCCTGATATGGCACGCCATATTTGTACCATAAAATGGCATTACTAATTAGGGTCATATGAAAGCCTAATAGGGGATACCCTACCAGACCCCTATCATGGTCCCAAAGCTTCAGCCAAATCATGGTAGCCATATCGGGCCCTTATATGGCACGCCATATTTATACCACAAAATGGCATTACTGATCAGGGCCTCATCTAAGCATGATTGGGCATACCTCACCAGGTCCCTATTTTGGTCCCGAAGTATCAGCCAGGGCCATATAATGGGTGTCCTATGATGCGAATTTTATCAGGTCCCAAACAAGATTTCATTTTTCGATATTTTCTAATCGAGAAATTCGTTGATAAGGCAGTAATTTTGTAAGCATTTTTAAAGCACGTCTTTGTCATGACACGCCCTATTAAATTTGTACTAGAGTAGATTAAACACAACGTGGAGCAAAATCTCGAGGTTGAAGCAAACAAATGTAACATCGGCGCGAGTTTCTGAAAGGATTGAGCGCAAAATATTTGCCAATTGAATAGGCCGTGCAATCGCTCTTATGCGATCGATTATGTGTTGTCTATCTGTCCGTGTGACAGAGAACCTAGACATATGCAAGCCAGCGGAAGAGGTTACGCTGAATAATGAGAGTGGCGAGTTTACGCAGAGCAAATGGAAGCGCGCAAAGTGTTACTCCAGCGAGGGGTTGCGGTCCCCGAGGACGGGCGCGGGACGTCTTCCGCCGCCACTTGTCCGCATTAAGCCCCGAGTACTAATCCCGAAATTAAATTTGAAAATCTTTTCAGTTGCGCCCAATGGCTTGCCGACTTCTATACCAAGACCGGCTGGCAAGACATTTTAAACCGGGAATTACGGCTTTGTGCTGGGTAATTGGAAAATTTGTTTCAACCTGCCCCGTTTCGACGTTTCACAATTTAAACACTTTCATTCGCCCACAAATTCGGCAATGCTTATTCTGCTTTTTTGAGTTAGTTACCAGGCAATTCGTCAACGAATCACATTCCTTTCTTCGAGCAATTTTTGTTTCACAATTTTGACAAATCAAAATCATCATTTCCTTCACGGCAGAAAATATATTTCGACATATATGCAAAAAGTTATAGATTCAATATATATTTCTGAAATATATTTGTAAGAATATAAGTAAATACAAATTTATCAAATATATGAAGAAATATATTTATATTTAAACAAATATATTTTTAAATATATTTTTAAATATATTTTAGCGGCAACATGTTTTGACATACATTTTTTTCTAGTAAAAAGGCCAGGCGTAAAATATATTGCGAATATATTATTAACATATTGTTAATATATACTTAATACATTTCCAATATATTTTTAATATATTCTTAACATAGGAATATATTGAAAATATAGTTACAACATATTGACAATGTATGCTAAATATGTTGACAATATATTTACTATGTATTGTCAAAAAGAAAATTTGGAGTATTTTTTAAATATATCATGAATATATTCAAAATATGTCATAAATATATTAAGAATATATTTTTCTGCTAGGGATCTTATTCCAGAAATGATATACTAACAATATATTGACCATATGTTGACCATATATCGATTACATACGGACCATATATAAATCATATACTAGTTTTGTAAAATGCTCTTTGTACTTTGCCAATATATGATTTACTAACAGTAATATATTGCCAAAGTTATTATATTGTCAATACATGAATAAGATATAGACAATATATAATCCTTTTTTTGATAAATAAAAAATTTTTTAAATTGCACAAACAAAATTGGATAAAAAGTTCGAAATATTAAACATTTGTCTACAATTATAAAATATAATTTGTAACAATGTAACGTAACAATGTAAAAAATATGATTCATAAATATAATTATATATCCTTGGAAATAATTCACCTTCAATCATATGTCCTCTTAAGAAAATTTCAACAAATATTTTTTCTGCTGATACCTTCTCTTGAATCTATATACACCTACTCATTTAGCCTGAAGCGTTCAACTTCTCTTTAAATCAATCACGAAGAAAATGACTGACAAACAACGTTTCTCGACAACTTTGCGTATCATTCTCGCTTATTTGCGAATTAAAATAACAATACCTCGACGAAAACAATAATGAAATCAATTTTATACACTTCTATTTGATCCAACGTGGCAACGTGTGTCCGGGAAGTATCCCCGGGGACCGGGGAGAACGCCAACACGATCGAATTGACCAAATTAATTCGGCCCTATAAACATCGTGGTAGCATTAGCAGCTTACACCCCTAAGCCACTACGCGCACATTACAAGTGTTTTACACGACGTTACATGGTGTAGCGAAATGAGCTGGGGTCTCTAATCTAGCGCAACGTCCCTCAGGAATCGTTCTCGCAGACTTGTGTAATAAAAATGATGTCAACACAGTTTTTTACCAACAGCTCCTCTCTTCACAGAACACTAAGTGATAGCTTCATTCTTAAGATGAGTTACAATTGCTTTTTCAAATAATAATGATTTATTTCATTGTTATATTTTTTGCAGTTTTACAATATTGTAAAATAATTGTTTATTGATAAAAAAATAACAATTATAACGGGAATAACATTATATTATATATAATGTTATTCCCGAATATTAAACTGATAACTTGTACGGCAATTTCTACATTTTTTTTTCAATTTCCTGTATGTTACATTTAAATTAATTTTTCATACATTCGTTTTCAGTGTGAAAATATTCTTATCTACGTTGCAATAAATATCTTTTTATCATCTTGACCTCTTAGAACATCCCTAGAATATCCTTATAACATCCCTATGATATTTTTATGATATTCCTATAGTACCTCTATGACACCCCTACGACATCCCTATGAAATCTCTATGAAATCCTTAAGAAATCCTTATGAAAACCCTTATAAAATCCCTATGAAATCCCTATAAAATCCTTATAAAAACCTTGTGAAACATAACCCTATTAGAAATGGAATCGGGCATGCCATGTTTCAGATGTGGCCCTGATGTGGTTTGCCTGATGAATACCAGATTAATGGTGGCCTGATTGGGGCCCGATTGCAGCCAAAATAGCATTTCGTGAGACATTATTTATTTTTTCTGAAAAATGGCGGCCCTGTAAGGGCCAAGGATGGCCCAGGTAAGGCATCCTGACTTTCAAATCGGGCTATGACCATGGATATAACGCCGGGTGTTTATATGGCCCCAGTCGAGAATTCCGTATAATGGGATTCCCGATCTGGGCCTGATCTGGACCAAAACTGGTTACCGCGTCAGGGTTAACATATGGGTGGTGTTATCGGGCCCTAATCTGGTAACCATGCCATAGCCACATCTTGACCATACACAATCAAAGTTATAGGTAAGTAGCGATACTTAGTTATCATTTCTAAGAGCTTCGGTAGTCCAGTGGTTAAGTCATATACTTACAAATTTGAAGAACACGAGTTCAAATCCTATATCTAAAATTTTGTTTCATTCATTATAAAGAAACCACATTGGATCCCCATCAGGGCCCAACATGGTTTCCTAATTTGACGTCATTTTCATGAGTTTACCTGATCGGGACCATATAAATGCCCGGCGTTACATCCAAATGCAACACCTGGAAAACACATCAGGGCCTGCTAGGGTAGTATGGTTTCCATGTTGGGCCCACAATTTAACCCGATTTCAATTTCTACTAGGGAAGGTTTACATATTAGTGAGCATTTCTTGCTCTATAGTCAGAAAATGAATTACAATATAATAAAAGAAAAGTACAAGTGACACTTCTTGCATTATATATTGAATTGTTATTTTCGTATACGATGGAATACGAGAGTATTTCTCCAACAGCGAGAATGAATTGAAAGTTTGTTTCCAGGAAATTGAGCAACGGTGATTTGTCTGTCTTTTCTGCCCAATGTGCTTCCCCACCCTCGAATTTTTTTAATTCACACCTTGTTTTTGAGACCCGTTAAAGATTTATTCAGCGGATCACGCTGGCAAGATGTGAAATCCGACACTCGAAGGACTCGGTGTGAATATGACGATGTCAACGCTTTAGACGTGCCAGCTCGCGACAATGGACGAAGTGTTGATTGACTGCAAACAACGCAGCGTTTTTCAGCTTCGTCCAACACTCTTACTTTGTTCTTACGACGAATTTGTTTGAGCTGCGAAAGTGGCGCGGGGCACAACAATCGCGGACACTTTTTGCGCGATTCTAACAACAAACCGTTTTCTGGTTAGACCGTCGAGTAGAAAACAGAACAAGTCAAAGATTTGTGTCTGGGTAAGTACATGGGGTGGGACCCTGACTAGAAATCTTGATCCTAACTTTCAATAGGTTAGGTACTTGTTGAGAGATCTGATAGGGGTGTAGTTGGATATTACCCATTTCAAGATATTGAGCTGCGATTTTCAATGGAGTTAGAATTCAGAAAACCATTTTCTACTTCTGCAATTGCTTTTAGTGCCCGACCATTGCACTTTGGTAAATTAAAATAGATATAGTAGAATTAAATTATGTACTCTTTAAACAAGTATGTATATAAAGATACTTTTGCGTTATCTTTTCAAATATATATTTGGAACAAGAAAAAGAATTGTATAAAACGAAATCTTAGTTTGATAAAAGAAGTTAATTTATTTCATGTGAACGTAAATTGTTATACATGCGAGGATATTAAATTTTTGTTACAAATTCTTCCAAAAATAACAAAATGGAAATCAAAATCGAAATCAAAATCTTACTTTGATAAAAATAAAATAGCATATTTGAATGTGCATTTAATGCAAAAAGCTCCCTTTTTTAAAATGATCATAACTTTTTATTTAATCTACGAATTTTTATATATTTGTTTCAAATTCTTTGAATTTTTGATCAAGAATTTAGCTTTATGGGGTAACTAATTTGCTATATGCATTTAAACATGCTCTAAATTTTATGTAAAAAAGTTGTTTTGGTTTTTGCAGTACTTTTTTCATTTAAAAATAAAGCAAATTCACTTTTCAATAAGTGTTTTATAAAGTGAAAAGTTATTTTATTTAAAGGAATAATAAAGTTGTTTCAGACTTTCAATATTCTTATAGTAAGAATACAAAGTTTTAAATCCCACAATTTTTTCATATCAATAAAAATCATTTATATATTAAAACTATTTATTCACTATATTAATACCATTTGTATTTCTTCTAAATCAATTTTTCATTAATATTAACAAAACCCGTACCGAAAAAATATATTTTCAAATATATCCAGAAATATATGTGAAATACATAAAACATATTCTCGGTGAATAGTTATATATTTAATATATGTTTACATATATTTGTTCGAAAATATATGCATAAATTTACGTGTAAATATATATAAAAATACATGGAACAAATATTTTACATATAAAAATATATTTCAAATATATTTACCATATATTTCAAGCTTCAAAAAGTTCTATATTTGTAAAAGTATATTTTTTCCGTACGAGAATATATATAAACCAATATTATTTTCAAAATAAATAAACTTGTGCTTTGAGTGATATAACTGGAAGAAAAATGTTGATTTTTGTCGTGCAAGTAGTAGTTTTAAGGACGTTAGAAATTATTTCGGGTAATTGAAATTCGTCAAATGATTCGCGATGTTCCGTCTGGCACATACGAGTCGAGGCTGGTAGAAGAGGGCGCTTCACCCCTTTCAACATGGACAGTGTTAAAGGCATAAGTCAGGAATTTCTGGCACGCGGTATATTACGCGGGGATGCGGTGGTTATAAGCTATAGTTGCTAGCATGGCATGCACAGCCATTTACTTCATTATGTCATTAAGCTTAATGGCTCTGGCCCTAACGCGGCTCCAGGCCAGAGCCACTTCTCCAGTTCGTCCCCATTAACTCTTCCTTCTCTCCATCTCTCTACTCTCCTATTCACATTCGCTATTTTCTATCCTCCTTCATTCGCTAGGTATACACCTGTCCTTCTTTATCCCACGTCAAATTTTCTTTTCTCTTTTTTTATCTTTCTTTCTTGTTGATGCTTTTGCAAAAGAGGTTGCTTCAGTAAAGCGTCGATAGAACCCTATTACTCCTGTCATCGTGACAGCGCCATGACATGGCAACACCATGAACATCAACTCACACGATGATCAGCAAATTATTGGTTATCACGTTAAAGCTGAAGTGCAGAGTTGAAGAAATGTGATGACTTATGTGTCAAGGTGTGCAAATAATTAGATTGGAATTCGTTTTGCTTTTGATAGCGAATGAATGAGCTACGGAAATGCAATTAGAGTTTCTATTCGAGCGAGGGACAGAGAAATAAAAACTAAAAATTGAAATTTAAAATTTGCGATGGGAATGACGTTAGAGTATTGTTCACGTATGCTGATTTGTAAACGAAAGTGTTTGTTGTAAATATTCATAAATATCTTGAAATGACTTATTTCAAAGACTCAACACTTTGTTGGGACTTTAAACTGCAATTGAGTTTTATTACTGAAATTATTCATAATTTGCAATGATGAAATTCTACGAGAAAGCTTGTTCCCTGTGTAACGATTACATCAACATTTGTTAAAAGGGTTGCAGAACCCTTTGCAACCCCCCTTGCATACGCATCTCCGTCGAAGAAATAGGGAGACGAGGGAAATAAAAAGAATTAATTATGTATAAACTTGAGCCAAAAAACATCAAATTCAGTGACATTGCTTTGAAAACTTGTTATTTTATTATCACGTATGTATGTGTGTGTGTGTGTGGGGGGGGGGGGGGGGTTAGAGAAGTAAAGCGTGAGCAAATGTAGGATTGGAAGGCAGCAGCAGCAGTCGCGATGGCGGCAGCTGAATGTGGAAGCTGCATTCACTCTTCGGAGTTATTTCCTTCAAGATTTAATATTACCGCGGCTTCGTAGCGGCGCTCGAGCGTACGTGTGGCTTGTAATTGCAATCACATCAAGATTTGCTCTCCGAGGCGCATTGAGAGCGCATATTTGCTATGCGCCAGTATTATATATATGTATATAAATATAGAGATAGAGAGAGATGTATATAACTGCACCGAAACCTCGATACAAAACGGCCGGTCGAAATTTGACCGCGACCTAGTTTGTCTGTACTTACGCCGACGTTTCCTTGCAATGCGTCTTGAACTTCTGGCCGCGACGGATTTTATTACAAAGCACGAGAATAGCGGATGAAGATATTACGTTTTAGAGAAATGTTATCTAACTTATCATTATCATCATCATCATCATCATCATCATAATTATCATCGTCATTATCATTGTTTGAGATGCATAATTCATAACCCTGATTCATGAGGCATAATCATCATCATCATCTTCATCATCATCATCTTCATCATCATCATCGTCATCATCATCATTATCATTATCATCATCACCATCACCCCGATTCATGATGCATAATCATTATCATCATTATTATTCAAAATTACATGACATATCAGTAATGACATAATGTTTCATCATATTATCATTATTAATCATCCATCATCATCACCATGATTCATAATTTATGATTCATCATCATCATTACCATTCGTTCATCATATCATTCATCACCCATACCATATTTCATGATTCTTCATCATCATCATGATTCATGACCTTGTTCATGATCATCATTCATCATCATTATTTATGATTTACATTTATTACCATAATTCATGATTCATAATCATCACCATAATTCACGATTCATCATAATCACGATGATTCATAAGTTATTACCATGCACATATGTTGATGATTCATCTTCAGCATCATATTTTATGATTTATCATCATTACCATGATTCATGACCTTGGTCATGACCATGATTCATCATCATTTTTTATAATTTACAATCATTACAATGATTCCCGAATTGTCATCACTATCATTATCATCATCATTATTTTTCATAATTCCATAATATTGTATATTTTCCACAATCTTTCCATTCTTTATTCATTCATTTTTTAACATTAAATAGCAATAATGTATATTGCAATTTCATATCTCATCCACCACGTTTTCGATCATTTGTCATGAAACGTCGCTATTTCGTGGTGGATGTGATTTTGCGATATAAACTCCTTTGAAACGAAACTTTTGATAAAATAATGTATTTTTGCATTGAAAGCGATTTTGCTGCTAATGTAACATCTGCTTCGTTCAAGTCTTTGCGATGGAATTTAAATTTATATCGCGATTTGCAGTAAATATACGCGCCAAATAAAGCACGATCCCACGATGGATAACTGAATAACGACATATTTGCATTTGTATATATTCAAGATTTTTTTTTTAGAAATAAAGTTAATGACAGCAGTTAAAGTTAAAGTCACAAAGCTTCTGCACTTATTAGCTTATTGAATATATTGATTGATCGGTAAAGAAAAAATAAAAATACTTACCCATTTTTACGTTATTATGACAATATATTATAATATTAAATGTATTGCGAATATATTGTTAACATATTCTGTAAATTCTGTAAATAATTTTTTTATGTATTTTTTTTCTAAAAATATATGCAAAATATATTAAGAATATATTAAGCTTATATTAAGAATATATAAAAAATATATTTAAAATATATTAAGAATCTATTAAGAATATATTAAAAAATATATTTAGAATATATTAAGAATATATTAAAAAATATATTGAAAATATATTAAGAATATATATTATTATTAATCATAATATTCAAATTTATTAAAGCTACTTGAATATTTCGTTCTAAAATATATAAAGATATTTCATTATAAAGCATAAAATTGAAATGCCTTCAACAACTGCATTTTGAAATGTATTAATAGAACTCTTTGTGAATGTAACAATTTTAATTCACAAATTAAATGTAACAAGATATAACTTTTTAAATATTATACGACATTTTTCTATTATAAAATGTACGAATAAATATGATTAAATAAATATTGTATTTATATAGCAGACGATGTTCTCGGGATGAGTTATATTAATTATAAGAAAGTGTGTATTCGCTGCAATCCGACAGACGTACAATACAATTAAATTTGCATTTTAAATGTAACATAATTTTTTCAATTATTGTTATTATTATAATACTAATGTCTCAGTACCTTTTTACAATATTACCGTATTTTTAGAAGAATTTGTAATACATAATATGTTTTTATTGATTATTTAATTCAATTATTATAACTTAAAACTTTGTCATGTTTGGTTCGTTATATTAAATTCG
>JABFPJ010005395.1:0-12255 GCA_022817425.1 Gryon sp. ZL-2020
GAGTTTATGGTTTTGTCCATCAGTTAATGTACAGTTCAGTAAATTCTTCTATAAAATTCTAAAAAAAAAAAAATTAAAAATTCCTCCAAATTAAAAGTTCCTTCAAAAATTATAGGAACTTTGTTCTACGTGTAATAATAAATAAATTACGTTGTAATTTATGAAATGATAAAACATAATACAGTTTAGTTATTTTTAAAAATAATTTTACTTATCAAACTCTAGCGTTTTTCGAATGAAAAGACAACTTGACAATGTTTAGTTTCATTTTGTATTCAAAATTGTATCAAAGCATATGAATAAAACATATATAACATATAAAAACTTTTGATTGCTGACATAACGAACTAAAATTATGATAGAAAATATTGGATTTGAACTGAGGTTAATGTCAATATAGATTTTCTCCAATGTTGAATTTGTAGTCTACAATCACATGCCGTCTTCTTCCTCAGACAGCGAATCCGGCGAATAAATTCGTTTGTACAATTGTATTAAAAATCCTTAGAACCGAACATTTTAATTTGGTTTATTTATTTTTTGTGTTTATCTGATAACATTTACAAATGTCATTTCTGTACATTATTATATGTTATCAGAACATTTCAACATTTATTTCATAAACATATTATGATAAATTTCAAATTCAAAAATGAATATAAAATTAAAAATGCCAATGCTGAACTTCTTTATGATATTCTAATCAAATCGTGATCCGAAGAAAATAAACTATCACTACAAAATTATTGCAGCAAAACGAGAAATTAAAGTGCTGGTAAATATTGCAAAGGATAGTGGATTTGATTAAAGATATTCGGAGAAGCAAATCAACGCGATAAAGCCGCGCGGAAATAAAATAATGTAATAAATGACGAGATTTTTCCTCGTATTTCCACTATTTTGAATAACACACGTTTTATGGTAGGTAAGTTGAATAAAATTAATCAACGAATGAATAAAGCTCACGTTTATTGATCATAAATCATAATTTTCTTCTATTATTTCGAATTTTTCGTAATTGAGTATAGGCAGTAAAAAATATGGCATTGCATATAGTAATCAAATTAAATGTAGTACTAGGAAAAATCATATTCGACATAGATAGGAATCATAATTTGGAAAATTTATTTTCAAATTAAAAAATTATTTATCAAACAATTATTTTATTAAATAAAATAAACTAAAGTTAAGAAATTGCAAGACATAACCACATGGAACAGGGATACATCACATTCATAGATGTATCCGACGACCCCCCCCCCCCCATATTTAATACAAAATATTAATAGACAGAAGTTTTTTTCATTTTTACGGTCAAAAATTTTATTAATTTCCATATTAATAAAGTTGTCAATTTCCAATCAAGCTTTGGGTTGCAAAAAATATCAATTCAATTTACGTTTACTAAAATCGAAGCAGAATTTGTTTGCATTTAAAACGATTTTCAGAAACAAAAAACTGACTTACCTTTTTTCTGACAAAACTTGTCATCTATATTATATTAAAGTTTTGAACCCTTCTCATTGTGTATTCATACAAAATACATTTCTAGCCAAGAACTTTTATAAGCCAAAAAAATGAAATGTGCAATCTTTTTTGATTAATCGAATATATTTTTTACTTAAAAACATTGTTCTGAACAGTACGTATTGTTCATTTCAGACACATATTTTTCCCTTCCGATATTATCAAAGTATTATTTTATTTTTTGCACGTCAGAATATTTTACATTAAGTTCGAAAATATTCTGCGCGTGCAATAAGTAATTTGATATCTCCGCTCTAGTTTATTTCTTCAGTTTATATTCAAAATAAGGTCAAAATCTTGTACAAACTTTATACAAATTTGTCAAAAGGTTCCTCAATAAATCTAAATTCCCCCTTGTGACTGGAATTATTCAGACGCAAAATTTACATAATCGTTTAAATTTTCACGTATGTTACCCAGTGTAAGCTAATGTGTTATAAATGTAATTGAGTGCAATATTTATAATTCGTAAGCTCATAAAATGAGATTTGTATTTGTAATTTTGTGTAATAATTTAGGAGATGAAGTATTTAACATCACTAAATAATAAAAGAACCGAATTACACATTACGTATTATATGTCATGTTCAACATTCTAAGATCGATGTTATTTACAGTCGTCAAGTATCATTTACATTTCTCTCAGTATATTAATGTATAACAGTAATACTTAGTCAATAATAACAGTTGTGCTTAAATATTTTATTTTATTTCATAATTCTATTAAAGTTCAATATAATATAACTTAATCTTCTTATATCAAACTATATTATGTGTTGATTCAAACATAATGCTAATTACTCGAATCGAAGCAAAATGTACCCCTTTGTCTATACTTTTTTCTTTCATTGTAAACGCCTATTAAATATCAAAATAGAACAATTAATCTTTAATGCAAAAAGGACTTTTGATATAAACAGTATTCTTTTGTATTAAAAATAGGTTATCGATAGAAGCAAATTTCGAACATCAAAGCACATTTCCAACGTAAATCTATAAGCTTGCTTTTGACATAAAATCATTAAATAATTTTCAAATATTTTCTATATTAAAAAAATTGTTTAATTTTGTAAAGAACAAAAACTTTTAAGAGACTAATTCATCACTGTTTTTGATATATTTTTGTAGTCAAGCCATTGAGTGTGATAAGTTAAATTTCTTTTTCATTCTTTATTTTATATTAGAAATAATAGTTGTAATACTTTATTAACACGTAAAAATTAACTTATATATGATTATTAGTACACATGTAGATTCTGTATTATTTGAGCCAACGTGAATATTTTCTACTCGAGTGACATTTTATCTGTCTCTGTGAGATGAAAACATAATTTGATTACACGTCGACAGTGTTTGAAATATTTTCTCATATTTCAAAATTAAAGTTGTCAGGTTTGCTATCTAATTTGAATCCAATAATCTCATTTTAAATGATATAGAGAAAAATTTAACTTTTTAAGCATTTACCTTCCATTTTTATGCGACCCATCCTCTTGATCTTCCTTTAACGAAGATGGCTGCAGACTAAAGCGTCGGCGAAATTGATGACGCTGTTTCATCATCTGTACTTCCGGGTTTCTGTAAATTACAAAACGAGTCGATTAGTTGGAAAATAAAGTAATCTTTAACACCAGTTTCATTTTATTTACCGCAGACTTTAATTTTAATTTTAAAATTGAAGTAAATGAGTAGTTGGATATTGTAAACTATGATTCTATGACGATATATTTTTAAACTAAAAAAATTATACTTTTAGTAAAATTTGTTTTTCTTATTTATCTTTTTAATATAAAAATTTATATTTAAGTAATAAAAATACTACTAAAAAGTAGTATTATATTTTTAAATTATATTAAAAATGAAATCTTTATCAAGTATCGCAATGAAAAAATAAATTACTAATGTAATACTTTCATGTTATTCTACGTGAAATTTATGTTAAAAACTGTCGCAATTATTATTTGCTGTTCTATTTCTTGAGTACAATCTCGCTCGAAAATACATATAATAAAAAAAGTTCATTGCAATATTACAACAAATTTACACGTGCTACTAACATATATATAAATACAAAAAAAAATTGCAACTTGTTGGTTGTTGAAAACGAACCATTGCATAAGCTGACAATAGTGTTTATTATAGTTTTCTCGAAAATGGGAATTGTATTATCGTCAGACACGTCAAATTGAACATTTTCAACAACACTTCTACTGTTGCGTGGTATAACGAATTCCACTTTGCCGTTATCAAAAGCTGCTTTGCTGCATGTAAATCGACGTTATTTTTCGTTTGCGATAAAATCGAAGTTGTAATGAAGAGTGTTATTCTGATCAAACTACGGCTATCAAATTTAAAGCTTAACTGAATTATTAGAGTTATTTTACAAATACAGTTAAAATGTATAACTATATTTTTTTATCTGCTAATAAATAATTGGCTTTTTGTACACAAGAATACAAATTGATATTTTAATTATAAGACTAAGTTTTTATTTAAATTTTCATCATATTTAAATAAGTTTTAGTTGTTAAAATACTAAACTCCAAGTACGACAATAACTGTGCTTATAGTAAGATGATAACTAGTGCTTTTATCCTATAAGCTCCGAATAGCATATTAATGTTACAGCAATGTTTCGACAACTTTTGCGAATGTTTGTATACTGCAAGTTATGCAAATTGCGTGAAACGAAATTGAAAAATGATGACGTTATTTCAATAAAAATATTTAAATGATATTTTTAACTTTTTATATTAAAACAATTATTTTAATGTGGGATTGTTTCTTTTTTAAACACCGCACGTGGATTAAATTGTTTGGAGTATATACACATTTTTTCGTTATATTTTTTCAAAAATTGAAATATCACTTTCACATTCTTTTAAACAAATAAAAATATGAAAGAATAACATTTGAAAAAATTGTATAAATATTTTAAATTTCAATTTAGAACGATCTTTTTTTGAAATAGTCTTTTTGTAGATTTTGTTCATTAAAAGTGAATGCAATTGAAGTTTCAATACTTCTGAGTTTCAATTTTTCTGATCCATGCAGTTGTTTTAGATTAATTTTATTTCACCGATTCAATCTACAAATCTTAATGAAAACTTTCAATATAGTGGACGAGAAGTGAAAATAAATTACATACCGTTTTTAAAAATAAGGTTTTGAATTTGAAAATAAATGCAATTATGTATACAAATTAAAATTATTTTAATTTTTTTTCATAAAACGGAGCATTGAAGAAAAATTGTGCAACGATTGGGCTTATTGTAGCTAAAGTAAAGTATTTTATGAATGTAATTTTTCATTCCAAAGATACGAAAAAGCAGTTAGTATTATCAACAAGTGTGCGATTTGTTCGAAGAAATATAATAAGCAAAAATACGGAAACATTGTTTATTATATCCTAACGTCATTTACAAGCGATTATTTATTGAATTCAAATTTGAATATAGCAAACACTTGAATTAAAATTATTGATATACACAAAATTTATTAACTATTGTAATCAAAAATACACTTTTATTGCAAATTCATAAACATATCAGCATAAGGGGGTACTGAAATTCCAATTTTGGTATTTGGTTCATTAATCACTGACAACTAAATTTTCATTTAGTAAGACTGACATAAAGGATGGAATTTGATGTGTTTAATCACTTGCGCTTGGTATTTAGTTTAATACTCCACTATTTTACATGGTATTCACGTCATATATTGAATAAATAATAGTAAAATTAGAGTAAATTATCTCAGCTAAACAAGTGCAAAAGTAAATGTAAATTTGCACTCCAAAACTCAAATACAAGTATGTTCAACAAAATGAATAGAACGAGATTTTTCATCAAAGTTTACATTTTGAATATAACTTGGATTCTAAGTTCTTTTATCTATTCTATGAGTTTTTTCAACTATTTTAATGTAAGAAATAAAAATGTGTTAATTCTAATCAAATTCAATAACTAATTTGTAACACATTGTGTATTTACCAATTACCAATGGATATACCCTCAAACTTAATTATATATAATCTGTATTACAACGCTAACTTAAATCTATAATTCATCTGCAAATTCAATTATTCAATACTTATAATTACATCATTAAACAAGATACTGTATATTCACTTAGATTGTTATTTAACTTCAAGTTGATAGGTTGTAGCTAAATTTAGCCTAAGTAATATAGCATATTAATATATTTGAGGAACTTCGAAGTTTACGTATTCAAGCTATTCATACTTAACATACGCTTTTGAAATTATTACTTACAAGCAATGAGAAATAAGTAAAAGGAAGGAAAAATATATTTTGAGAAATGAATGACATTTAAGTATTGTATGAAAATCGATTTTGGCAAAGTTCTATTTTGGAAACGATATTTATCTTATATTATCATGATAATCACGTTTATATGATTTATTAAACCGATGCGTACAACGATGTAAACATAATGACGTGAAGTTGACAGGAAGTCACTTATCATCAGTGTTTCTTGATAACAAGTAAGCAATGTACAACGTAAATTTAATTAACGTCTAGTCTTGTAGATCACACAGTCATGACGCGGAAACGAATAGTATCAGGTTCAAACAAAAGAATTCGTTTTTTTCATTTCACGGGCATATGCCATTCTAATCGTTACTCAATTCAATGTTCAATAGTTATATTTATGAACGTTTGCACATCGGGCATGATTTATGAACTTTCGCGTATTGAATTTCGATGCTAGAAATGATGAAATGGTAGAAATGAGTTATAGAAACGACGGTGCTTAATTTTTACTTTTAAGAAAATATTACCCAACATTTTTAATTAAAAACAAAAGTTGAAATCTAACTTTAAATCAAATCTTGCTAATTTATTTTTCGATTGAAATATTGTGTATATTAAAAAGATTGAATTATTTTGTTACTATTAATTTGAATGAAAATAAATGAGTTTTATTTATTCATCGTAATTGCTTCCTCCTATAAATTTATTATTTTGTAATTTATGTTAATAAATAAAAAATTTTTCTATGTAAATCAGAAAGAGTTTTTCTGCTCATCTTATGTTAGAATAAAACTACTGAAAATTGTTTTCATTAAGTAGAAACATGAGAAAGGCTAAAACATTATTTAAATACGTAACTTGTATTTAAGTGAAATTCATATTTTGTGAAAATGCAAAACAGACTTTTCGAGATAAGCTAAGAAAATAAGCTTATTAACTTTTATTTTATGCTTTGTTTTTCAGTCACTCCATTATTAAGCCATTATTTCTAAGAATTTTATCCGACACGTATTTTCATAGTAATTAACAAACTTGTCAAAATGACAGTTCGAGCGCATGTTCGAAGTTTATAAGTTCGAGTTCATTTCCAAAAATATCCCAGAAAATATTCCTTAAATCCTGATCCTTTTAACTAAGCAGATTGTTTTATGAATTTCTACTTTAAAATATCAATATTATTTGGAAAAATTATTATAATTATACATATAATAATAATATAATTATATAATCAGATTTGAAGATGTTTAAGTTAATTATAATCATATTTTCAAAAAAAATATTTAACCAAAATTGCGTCATAGAAAATTGGAGATAATGAATGGAGTACTGCAACATATTCAGCTTTAAACAGAATAAAATAAATGTATATACTTTATATGCAAAAATATCATCTATTTGAACATATGTCTCATATATTCGTGTTCTGTTAATTAATTAATATTTAATATGAAAATTAAATTAAAATACATAATTTGCTGACATAATGAATATTGTAGAAGCATTGTACATATTGTATTTCCGAGGACGTTAAACATACTTTATGCATAATAATTTATTAAATAATTTGATTTCGTTATGTATATTTTCACATACGAGTCTAACTTAATTTATTCTCTTGTTTTTAATGTGGAGTTTTTAAGAAAAGTTATTTATTGTTTATTATTTAATGGACACTAATTTAAAACTAAAATTGTCTGTACAATTTAACTTCGATATCAGTGGTTTGGAAATTTGAGTATGCGTTTATTGAATTATCAGTTGTTTAAGCAAAGATCAATATTATGCGTGATACATGTTAATAAGCCTAAGTAGAAAGTAACTACGGTCTTAGTATTAGTTAGGTACTAATTTCCGGTATTCAGAACTAAATCGATTAAGGTACGCAATTAAACTTTGATGAAAGAAAATATATACGTTTTTCATCATATTTATATGTTAATCATTTAAATATTGATTCATACTGCTTAACATATTTGCAAATAAATTCCCGTAGGCGAATTATAGATAATAAATGTTTATAATGGACCAATCTAATTATATGCATTATTATTAAATTAATTCATATTTCAACATACATTTACAAATAATATGGAATAGTAATAAAAGAATATATGTCACATTTATGCATACGAGAATCGAGAATATATAAATAAAAACTGCATTTTTTAATTTCAACTGCTGTTTTTTGTTTTTACGTACATAAAGTTACACTATAATGGAAGATCGTATATATGCTATATTTAGTATACAAATTAATTGTTGTATAAACACAACAACAAAACAAGGAATATATGAACCATATAACAGATAGAAACTAAATTTTAATACTAAATTTTTCTTTTCTTTGCGAAAGGAAAAAAAGTAAAATTGATACGAAAACGTTCCGATCTGTATCCTTTAAGTTCGGAAGTATATTTAATTATACATTTAAGTGATATATGCGCCAAATAAAGATATCCGTTATAAATAAAATAATTGTCCTTAAAAAGCTTTGTTGTGTTTGAGATTGAACTTGAAATTTGATTACCAAAATAAATAAATCTCGAAATAGACAAAAATAAGATGTTAAGTTGCGTCTGCTTGCGGACAATTAATATTCAAACATTAATCATTTATCTGATTAACAATTGGCGATATTGTTAAATATTTGTAGACATTTATATATTTTTAGTGCACAATTTTGTGTCACTGTACTTATCAATTAATGTAAGTGATAAAATATCTAATATATCTAAAATTAGCTCTGCACTTCTAGCTTTAGATTTCTTAACTATTTTTAGACTTTATTGATTTACAAAATTTGACTGCTGACTGACCTCAGTGTACTAAAATTAGTTGTTAAAGTACGTTTCTTAAGATTAAAAATAAACATCGAAGTCTGCTTTTTACTGCTTTCATAAGAAAGCCAAAAAGTACTCAAACTTGCGGTACATATTACATATATGTATTAAGCAAAACAAACACTTAAGTTTAAGAGTTTGTTTTGCTCAATTTCTTAGTTTCTTTTTTAATTATAAATATATTAAAAGCATAATAAATATTAATTTAATTTGAAATAAATATAGCCTTTGTTTATACTCATCATGTTTGTTTAACAAAAGATATTGACTGCATCAATATTTCTTTCATGTACATATGATACATTTGATTAAGTGATAAAGTTATTGTCACACGGATTAATCCGATAGATTTAACTCGATTATTTTCTATTTTGCAATTGCACAAGCAGTAACATTTTGCAACAGTTTATTTAACAAATTGTTCCATTTCCAGTTGTTATTTTTCTTTGCGACGAAAAACCAGTATTATTCATTACAGAAATTCTTGCCAAAAAGAAAAGAAAACAATACAACCAGAGACATGTATTTGTAGTAAAAACAATAACAAAAACAAAACAATGTATTTTTAGATATTATTTTTGTAGTTTAAAACGAAACGTGTTAACGATCACAAAGTCATAATTCATTTGAGAATAAAATTGATTTTATTTTTAAGACTTTAAGCATATTTTTCAAAGCTTATTTGTATATACACAAATGCACATCATAGATTTCTTCGAGTTTATGTCGTAACGTTGGGCGACTCAACACTGTAAATTAAATTTTGTTGAGCGACGTAATGTTCTGCTTTCCAATTTGCGATCGTACCGAGATTTTGCGATGAAATATTACGAAACGTATATACTTTCAGCTAAGAAATATAAGAATAAAATTCGGTATGGTCCTATGATTGGATCAGATCAGGAAAAGTCATACAAGACTTTTATACACATGTGCAACGCAACAAGCCATCCGCTATAACTGAATTTCTTTTTTTTTTCGTTACCTTCGAACAAAAATTCAAATTGATTTTTCGGTTTCGCGTATTTTTCTTGTTACACTTGTCATTATTTTGCAATCAATTATCTACAAAACTAAAACTGAAACCCAATTTATTTTTATTTTACTATGCGGAATAGTGTTGTTTATAGAATTTTTTTTTTTAGAATTGATGCAATTTTTTTCCCATCTTGTAGTTGAAGATTGAAAATAGTTTTTTCGTCAGATTTAACAATCAATTTCGTTGGATGTAAACCTGTTTGACATAAGTGAAATGCAGCAGAGCTTATTTTTGTATTCCAGTGGAACGAACCATTACCTTCGCATTAGTGTTTAATTTTGCTTACGAAAGGATTTCAACGTTGACTAGTTTCCTTTATACATTCTTATCTGCGGCACTTTTGATCGGCACCCAACAAAAAATGGTCTTTATTGAAGAGTAGCATTCGCGCTTGCGACAGCTCTTCATTATTTTATCGCGTAATCCAACGAAGCGTAGGATGTTGCATTTCAATTGAAAATTGAATAATTCGTACAATTGTGAAGCGTTCACATTTCTTTGATCGATTAGAAAAATATAATAAAATTATTATAAAGATGTATATATATATATATATATACATATTTTTAATGCTTCAATAAAAGTTACATAGAAAAGCGGAGTAAATGTGTATAGCAATTAATAAACTTAATTGAAAGCATACAATTTAAATGTCTTTTTGTCTCAGTATTTAATGATAGTGTTTTTGTTAAGTAATTCGAAAATAAAACCGGTATAACAGTTACCTGTAAATTAATTGTATAAACTATGCAAATTAAATTACACCATCAGTTATAAGCATGTTCTGATTTGAGTATTTAATTTGGCCCAAATGAAATGAATTGAAATAAAATTTACTCTTATATAAAATGACTTTTTCACAAAACTTAATTATTTAAATTTTTTTTTTTAATTTCTTTGTATTATTTTTAACCTTTATAGATACAATATTTTATTTTAACGAGAAGAGGGTGTTTCATGTATATACGTTCTTTTAAAGTGAAACAACCAGGAATTGTATCATTAAATATATTTATGTTCCTGAATACAAATTTTTCATGTACTTCTATAACTTCCGCGCGTAAAAGAATACACAAAAGAGTACATGTGTGAGAACTATAATTATAAAATATTGCTACAAAAGTTGAATATAATAAAAACATATATATCTGCATTTAATTAAGGCAAGTCCTTTTTTCTGTAAGATTTTGTACTATTCTTTAATAATCATTGCATAACGTACTCATCATTTTACAGCCGGGTGCTATACAACAGGTAAATTATTCGTTTTTAAAGCAGATTAGGTTAAATAAAAACTAGTAAACATTGCAGTTGAATTTAAAATTGCTTAAAACTGCTGATGCAAATAATTAACAATTTCGTTTGATAAACATTAGTTATCAGTATAAATATTTTAAATCATTATGTAGAAACAACATGCATAAATAGCGCAACATTCACTTTTTTCAAAACGAGCAGCTGCTTGCGTCAGTGACTGTTGTTATTGTAATAACATCAGTTTTCCCATTGATTTTTCGTTTCCACTGCATTTCAAGCTAGAAGTACCAGACGATCAGCAAAATGTTCGTAAAATTTGCACAAATCGATGCTTGAATTCTCATTGTAGTTGTTTCCGCCTGTCGTGTATATTGTCAATAAGACTAAAATGAACAAAAACTATTTTTGTCTTTCTTTTTCTTTTTTTTTTTTTTATTAAATTCAAGATTGACGTGACTTTACTTATATGAAATTCTCGAATATTTTATTGTTTAAAAATTACTGTTTCAGTTTAATTAATATTTTTACGAATGTTGAATATATTTTGAAAACCCGAATTTGAAATATTATGTACAAAATTTGCCTTCAATATATGGAAATCCGATTATAATAAACAAAAATCCCATCTTTAGAACTGTTATTCTTTGAATGTGAAATACATTTTTTATTGATATAATAAAATTACTTTTCCAAGAAATGGAATGGCATTACTTTTAAAGTATATATAAGACATAAGTTCAGTTTTCATATATAACAACTTATAACAAGTATAAAATTTACTTTAAAAACTTTTATATCATTTATATTTCTATTGAATGAGAAATAATATTCGAACCGAGACCAAAAGTCCGTAATATTTAAAACTAACTGTGCAGGTTATTTTATTTTGTTTTTGGGAATATTCTGTTATATCGCATTTTCAAAGTCAAAATAGGGTGTAGGTGTTGCTGACAAGTCTCTGTGCATATTTTCACAAGGTACAATTTCGTACTTTGTTAGATAATATTCAACAGTGTGTGATATGCAAAACTCATAAACGTCGTTTACACTTTTGCGAACACTTTTAATTGCTCTTCTGTTATTATTTTCAATATTATTTGGATGCGCACTATAATAACGTTTTACGCAAAGTAAAAAAGTGTTTATATTTGAACTTTAAAATCTCAGTAACATAAAATATCATATGTCAATTTCTTTCCCAAATAAAAATTCTTGTGTGTTAACGTTTCGAAATAATTTTATTTCCTCATCAGAACTAAAATATATATAAAATTATACAAATAAATTATATGTTCATTGTCATAAAATTTGTGAA
>JABFPJ010005396.1:0-12255 GCA_022817425.1 Gryon sp. ZL-2020
ACACGAGATTTGTTTCAATATCAATGTTTATTCTATTTATATTCGAACAAATAATTTGTTTATTTATAAATATCCATTAATAGTTATGAATGAAGTTTTCGTCGCATAAACTTCACAGTGCTTTTCCGTACGATTATCTCGAGATCTATTAACTTGAAAATAATTACATAATAACCTAACAATGAACATTGTAATGCGCTTCTTCAGCGTCTAAGTTGTGCATTATTGAATTCATTAAACTTAATTTGAATCCCATTTCGTTCAATCGTTACACAAGTGTACATAACGTATTATTATATCCGGAGCACTGATTTCATTATGTGCGATAATATTAAGCATGATCAAATTGTAACTTTGATATTTACAACAAAATTTATACAAAATTAGTTTTAACAAATTATTTCTGTTTTACTATTTTGACAAATGTCTTTCAAAGTGATCAATTAAATTCATAGAACATTTTGTACATTAAATGTAGTAACTTAAACAAGAAAGTTTAATTTTAACTTCTTATTATTCATCTTTATAAATAATATTAACAAACATACAAAAATACATATAAATTATACGTTTTGATTTATTCAAAAAATGAATATCAATATAACATCTATATTTATTTAACGAAAATCAACAAAGAATAAATAAAATTATTCAATATTACATCAGCAATTTACTGTTGTAATAAAAATAGTGACGTTGATAATTGACAAAAAAATGTGAACTTCAAACTTGAAATTTGAAATGTCATGTATTTTCGCAGCTCGCCAAGCAATTATCAACTTTTATATTTGCACAACTGAACTCAAAACTTAAAAAAAAAAAGAAAAAACGACAAACTCTAATATCACAATTAAATTGCAAAATGTATTTGCAAAGCACATTTTGAAGTAAAATTAATTTACAAGAAGCAAAGCGTCCAAATTAAGAACTGGAATCTCAAGTCACATCTTTGCAAACATTGTTTTGAGTACTTTGAGTACATGTTTCTGAGTACTCAAATTGAAAATATACAAGTATAAGCTATGATCCATGAAATGCAATTCGTTAAACTGAAACAATTCCGTCGGCGGACTTAAACCGTAAGTTTTGACACACGGACTAAATTTAATTCACCTTAAACTCAATTGCGTTTTACCTTCGGCACGCAAGAGCGTAAAATCGCTTATCTGCGAGTGAAACAACGTCACGAACAAAATTGCATTTAAACTGTCATCTGTCACACTTTAGCGCACACGCAAGTAATAATTGTCAACGCCAATTTTCATACTGTTAAGATAAGCTGTGGACTCTTACTTGCACTATTTGAGCGTCTCTCACGCTCTTCTTCTTGTCAAATAAATACAAAATCAAATCCAATCGATTCAAAACAAATCAATTTCTTCCTCAAACTGATCTTTTTTCGATGATTGACTATTTATAAAAAATTATATATCTATATATATATATATTAAAAAGAAAGAATTGAGATGAAAACAAATGATGAATCGCGTTGTTTTGACGCGCGAATTTTGAGGTGCGCGAAAGTTGAAGCGCAAATGGAAGTAAGTCCGGCCGCAATAAGAGGTACGAAGAAACTGTTGGAAACTGTGCCAAGAACAGAGTATTCCGTAGTATAGGATCGTACACCTACTGCCTGGCATTACTACGTCCATACGAAGCACACACACCTACGCCTACGCCGATGTAGCAACCTTACTGCTTACGTTTCGACACACACGCACATATTGTAAGCGCAGACAATCGCTTTTCATAAACCGTCAACCTGTATGCGGCTTTTTTTTTGTTTTCTTTTTTTTTTTAAGGTACAATTTAGCAGACAAAAATATGCAATTTATTATTTATTCAACTTAAATTAACCGTGAGATTTGAATTACTTTTTTTATGATTGAAAGGAGTTGGATTTTATCTCCGGTGATGTACGAATGAAATGTATGAAACACACGAAAAATCGCAAACAGGATGTTTCATCCTTATAAAATTTTATATAAAATTTAAGATGAAGGGTTGTATAAAATTATTAAGATTGCCACAAAAAATTTGTTGATTCTTTATTATTGATAAACAAATAAAAATGATTATAAATATACATAATTGTAATTATAATAATGATGAATTGTGTTGAAAATAATTTTAAAACATATACGATAATATGCATTAAAAATGTAAAAAATGACATCGTAATATATTTGCACATTTTATTTTTGAGCTTTTATAATAATGTAATTTAAGAATGGATATGAAAGACATCAATATAATTCAAATATAGAATATTTGAGATTAGTGATTGGGAAGCAAGTGTGTTATGTAAATAATGATTCTACTTTTACTTAAACGTGAATTGTGAGAAATTTTGATTAAATATAGAACTACAAATCGTTCATTACAATAATGGCCCTCCGACTGAAATATCGAAGAGAATATAATTTTCAATTTAACAGTTATTATGTACATTTGTCTTATTTTTTCAGTAAACAAAATTTTCTATATCAATAACAATAATTCATTGTCAAAATAAATTTAAAAGCAATTTCCCGTAATTTGACAAATATAAAACCAATATTATTTATTTTAGACAAAGTCAATTTTTATTTTGATTAATAATTTAAAATATATTTACTATACTGTTGAATTTTGTAAGAAATCAAGTTCTATATTACGTCACATTATTTTCTCAGATGATCAGATAAAAGTACATGATGAGTAAACTCATCGAATCCTGGTGCAAATGCGTGAACAGACTAAATATTTGTTTTATGAAGTCATCTGTCATTTTTCAAATTGTAGAATTCTGTGATGTCAAAAAAGACGTTTTAATAAAACGAAAGGTTAGACAAACACAGAGAAATTTATCAAATTGTACATTTCTTATTTAATTTGTCAATATTATCTTTTCCAATATTAATTTTATTGCAGATTTGAAACAAAAGGCTTATTTGATTGAAAATTGTATAATTTCGAAAATTGAAGAAAAAGTAAAAAATACTAGGAATAAAGATTTTATAAAAATTACCATAAGTTATGTTAAATCAGACATATCTTTTTAAGTATTGAAAACTATTCATTTTATTTTTTTTTAGATATGTATAGTATTTGATAAAAAAATATTATTCTTTAATATTAATTTTTCAAAAAATTAATATTAATAAATTAATATTACAATAATTTATATTATATACATGTAACAATATATATAATCTTCTATAAGTTACATTCATTTTATTCTCCTCGTAAAAAATGATTCTACAACTTCAGACCACTTCTCATAAGGTAATATTAAATGAAAATCCTATTTTCGTCAATGATACAAATCCCACACAATTGGATTCGAAGTTTAATGAAAGTCTGAGTCATCTCATCAGTAAGAAAAAGGAACTACTACTTAAATGCGAAGCAAGAAAATCATACAGAAAGTATATACAATTCAACTCACTTATATAACGATAAAATTATAACATTAGAATCAATTTATGTTATTGATATACGAAGGGAGTTAAATCAATCGATGATATTTCATTGAGTTGATCGATGAGGAGTTTCCGCAAAGACAATCTATCCAATTTGAATGTGTTGTGGTATGGAAAATATACGTTTGTTGTCAGTGAAACCAATTCCAACATGTTTTACAATTAATGTGACCTTTACATCGCTGTCAATTTGAACTGCGAGAGCATTATGTTCAATTCATCATGTAATTCGTTTACATCCATTTATATGATAACTGATAAGATCATTCTCGTTCAATTACACTTTTACACTCCTCCTCGTCAAGGCGTACGCACTCTGTTGCTTCATATAAAACGATGATCCGAATCTACAGAATCCAGTAATATATTAACTGCAAGCATGAACTACATTTTTATACCACTAGTCTTAGGTACCTTTTTTGTTTATTTTCTATAACTTTTTTCTTTCGTGTGCCTTTCGTTTGAATCCCTGCAATCTTCGGTGCTTCTTCAGATTCCTGATTAAACGACCATAGAAATTTATAACACGATTTTATTTTATGAATTTGCAACATAAAATTCATAAAAGGTATATGAAATTTCATAAGCTTACATTTAGAATTGATTATAAATAATTATAAAAACATAATTAGACTAGTTTTTAAGTTATGAATTGCTATGAAAATTTATAAAATAAAATTGTGTTATGAATTTCTATCGCCGCTTAATCGGGGATTTGATATTTTTATTAAAAATACACTTTCATTTATTGTATTTTAAATCTTTAAAGATTTACTGAAATTGTTTTATCATAAATTGTAATAAAAAATATATTTACTTTGAAGAGACATTTATTTTATATTTCAAAATTATCACAAATCATATAACAAAAAATAATAATTAATCTTATAATTGCTATATTTATTTGCTTTTCTCAATGTTAAAGTTATTGTATGTATAGAATAGTGACTTTATAATGTAAGTTTGGAATATAAACTTGGAGGTAAGATGCATAAAAATATTAGTATCTATGATGTTATGTTTAAATAATAAATTACAAATTTCACGCTGTATTTTCGAATAATGTTTTTACATGCGTTAAAACGTATTTTTAACTAAATATACTAGACAAGTAATTTTCCACTGACTAACTTTTCATCCTACTATAAAACTTGACAGCTTCCTGTGGTAAATGTTTATTACAACAATTTAAATTTGTCATACAAATAATCTAAGATAAGTTCCATTTATGCAAAATTAATATGCTGAATTTAATTTTATAATAATTTTAAAAACAATTACTTATATTAAATTTTTGAAAATTTGACAAATATTATACATTTGAAAAATAATTTAAAACTTCTTTGTTATTTAGCAAGTTTTAGATTGGAATAATCAAATAATTCTAGTTATGATCTTAATTTTGCTAAGTTTATGTATAATTTAATTTTATTTACAAAAACATAGTTAATTAAAAATTCAATTATTTTTCAATCACTTTCTGAATTAAAATGCATATTTGTCACTTTTTTACCAATAATAACTATGGTACCTGTATTTTTAGTTGAAGATAGTCTTATTTATAAGATAAATACGCAATTTTTAACTACTTGATTTTATTATTTTGAATAATTATTAAATATATGGTTTGATTGACTTGTCCATCTCTGATTCATTACCATTCAGTGCTTCTTATAATTTATATGCAAAAATCTGACTTTTCGATGAAAATATTCATCCAATTGAATTTTTTGCAGCTAGTCACATAAACAACTACAATGAACATACATGGGAATTCGGGCCAGAGTATCATTTCGAATTGACGATGAGTATGATAACAGATTTGCGCAAAGACGAGGGTCATTTAATGGGTTCGCATATGGTGGCAAATTTGGCCTGCCGACCGAAACCCAGTGACACACTAATGTGTCGAGTATGGAACGCTTCGATCACCAAAATCACACCCAAGGCATTTAATGCCGAAGTTGTGATGCACAGTCCGAATGCCGAATACAAACCCTTTGGCATCGGCGGCAAACAATTTGCAATTCAGTTCAACGAAAAGGGCGTAACAAATCTGTTAGTGGAGGATATGGAACCGCCAATTACACCTTTCACTCTCAACATCTTCCGACTCATTGCTAATCAATTTAACATCGGACTCATTCCAAATACTCCGCACTTCTCGCGATGGGAAAATTCAACCGTTGGAGAGTGTAATGCGCATAATCAATTGTCACGACAAAGTGTGCATACAAAGGATTTGCGATTTGGTACTAAAGTATCGGGAATGACGATTGTTCCGGGAGATCAGTTTCCACGACTCTCTAATGACACTGTCGTTGAAGTTATCAAGTCCCGAGATCCGGCAAATTGCATCCGACAATCAGCCTATGGATTCACTACGCGATATATTTATGGACTTGTTCTTCGAGATGCTATCAATAAACTTGTAAGTTCATTTTCGATTAATATTTATTACATTGAGACAAATTAAAATGAAATATTAAATAATTTAAAATTAATGTTTAGTATAAATAATAATAAACTATTTTTTATTGTAAAATTAACTCTTATTCTCAATGCTCTAAAATTATTTTATTTTTTTTATTTATATAAATATACGTATATACTTATTATTAAAAATAAGATAAAAAACATTAATAAAATGAGAATAATTAATCAAATTAAATGTATATTTAAATTACTTTTAGACCTCTTCAATTACAAAGCTTGCAATAACAGAAAACAGCTTCCTATCCGAAACAACGTATGAATCAAATTTATTCGACGCTGATCAGACTAACTTGGGCAAAGTTCTGGATCATGTAAGCGTGAGATTGGACTCGGTGAAACCGGCTGAGGAAGAATTGCCATTATATTTCAGTGCCCTAGCCAAAGAGATTATAGTCGATGATCATGAAAAAATTGGCACCTTCTTTTAAGTGATTAAGCTCAATTGTTGGAGGTTTTTGCTTAAAGAGACAATCATACTTACGAAATATTGATTTGTATTTGCACACAATTTTTATGATACAATTCAAATCCCTATGTCATTCATTGATAATAGAATAAATGTGTTTATATTCAAAACAATTATTTGCATTTATTTTATTTTTTAATATAATTTAATTTATTATAATTTAATATAATAAGAGTTCAATGGTTTGTATAATCTTATTTTTTTTTATTTTATAAATAATTAAATATTTATGAATTTTAACTAAATGATTTAATATTTAAATAATTAGTAAATAAACTAAATAAAAATAATTACTTAAGTAATTAATTAATTATGCTATACAAATTTCATTATAATTATTAATTTGACTATATAATTAAATGTAAGAAGTATTATATGCGCTATATATTCCCGCGACATTTTCAAATGCATCATCATATATATATGTCAGCTGTGTTTATCGCGCAAAAAAGAACGTCCGCAGCAACGCAATCGCCAATACTTAACCTAAAAGTCGGAAGTTTTTTATTTTAGCACAGTAGTTAATAAAGTTCAATGATGTTAATAAATTTAATGTCAAGATCAATTGCGGTGACGAGACATTTAAAATGTAAACACTTTTTACAGAAATGCACTCGGAATTTTACAAAACAATTTCATACATCCAGTTGTAAGTTAATTTTGAAACGAAAAAATTGTATTTTTTTATATTAAACGGTGTCATTTTTGCAAAACTTTAAAAAAGTGGTTTTTATTTATTGTAACAGGGTTTCAACACGGAGAATATGAATTTCAAGATCCAAAAAGTGAGGATGAAGTGTAAGTATAATTTTATTCTAAAGTTAACAATCATATTTAATTAAACGATTTTTGTTTAATTTATCATTTCTATAAAAATTAGATTTCATCATTCCTTTGATATATATATATATATTATTTAATTTAAGTAATAATTATACTTCATAATTTAATTTCACTGCAAAAAAAGAAATTTTTTATTCAAAAATGATGTTTTTCTTGTATTGTTATATGTCAATTAAAAAAAATCTATATGTCCAGTTCGTTATATTCATAAAAACTGTGCAAGTCATAAGTTTCATAATGTAGTACCAATTATATTAAATATAATTTTATTAAGGTAAATGTCCCAGTTTGTGTTATAGACCCAATTTGTGATAGTTTTTGTAAATAATTCCATATAAATATTTTTAAATCGAAAATAAAAAATTGCATATTACAGTTTACATTTTCGTTTATTGTATTGTTAAATTTCATTTGAGTTATTTTAAACATTTATTAGAAAATTTTCATTGAATTACACTAACACAAATAGGTGCTTAACCTATCACAAGGTGGGACATTTAACTTAATGCATTTTTAAATTTTTACAGTGTAAATGTGACGTACATAGATAAAGATGGAAAGAGAATAAAAATTCGAGGAAAAGTAGGCGACAATGCACTTTATTTGGCACATCGGTACAATATTGAAATGGAAGGTGCTTGCGAAGCATCTTTAGCATGTACCACTTGTCATGTGTATGTTAAGCATGAATATTTAGATAAATTACCTGAGGCTGAAGAGCAAGAGGAAGACTTACTTGACTTAGCACCATTTTTAAAGGAAAACTCTAGATTAGGTATAAAATAATCAACAAATATTATATTTTTAAAAATAACGAATCGAGAATAATTAAATTTAATAATTGTTAATTTGTTTTCAGGTTGTCAAATTATTTTAACGAAAGAATTAGAAGGATTGGAATTAGAATTACCTCCTGTGACGAGGAATTTTTATGTCGATGGACACAAACCAACACCTCACTAAAGCATAATAAATGTTAGACTGAAATGTCTAATGCAAGCATGTAAATATACTACTGTAATTAAGTATAAATTGTATGATACTTTACCGATAAAGATAAAATGGTTTCATGCTTATAATTTTATATAAGCACATTATTTATAACTAATACGAAAAATCCATTGTAAATAATTATTAATTTACAATATTAATAAATAAAATTACATTCATTTAGTATAAGAAATAAGTGGTTATTTATTGCATTACTTATATAATTTTTACAATATTGATTTATAGTTTTTTTTAAGCAACTATGATAAAATAATAGACAAAAAATATGCTAAGTTTTGAAATTTTATTTAATAATATATTGCGATTATCAATGTAAAATCATTCTATTTTTTGAAGCATAATGTTTTTATTAAAATATGTAGATTTGATGTATATTATTGTATTTCACTTACTAGGTAATCCACAATACTGAATTTTGAAATCTATATTGAAAATGGTTAACGCATCAAATTTACATTTTTTATATGATGAATTATTAACGTGTAAATATATATATCATTTCTGTAAAGGAACATATTCGATAATAAATATAATAAATATAATAAATATCTTCTCCATATTTGGGCATTTATATGAAATATACTCTCTGATACTAAAATATAAATAGCATTTATGAAAATATTAAAACAATCTTTATGTAGTTCGGGAGCATCTATTTATTTAATATCAAATAAATATATTTAGTAACTTTAATAAACGCTTTTGATAAATAAAGCAAAACTTATGATAATTTGTTTATATTCTATAATTTTTTTACATAATATAACGATTAATTTGTATATACATTTTCTTTTTTCATTATTTCTCACTACATTTAAATATCTATCTATAACTTGATTTTGCCTTTTATTACGTACTTCTTTTACATAGAAAGCTATAATTTAATCTAATAATTTATTATATATCTTATATATTTCACACATAACATTTATATCTATATTACATACATATAACGTTAGTTCTTTTTTATAAATCAAAAAGCTCGTCCCAATATTTTACACATTCAAACATTTTACATAAGCTATTTTTTACAGATATTATTCGTACATATCGAATGGTGTTATCTTGTTTCATTTCTTACATATTATATTTATAATATATTATACATCAATGTGTAAAATGGAATGAATATAAAAAAGCCTTTCGTTTTAGTTTATAAATAATTATAAACATATAACATATTAAAATTGTAACAAAAATGTGTAAACAAGATTAAAAATGATAAATAATAAATTATAAAACATGTAAAATTGTATCAAACAAAATATAACAACTATACAATTGCATAATAAGAAACGTTTAAATTATATCGTCGGTATTTCATTTTTCAGATATGTAAGCGCAATATTATTTCAAATATGGAATGAATTGAATCAATGCAAAGAACATTTGTGTTAAAGTTTGTTCCATACAAAATACAAGATTAAATTTTGTCGATTTTGTTTGTCCATTTTTCGTATTTATTTTGTCTCTAAGGAACAAACTGTACAGTAATGAAAATATATGAACTATTTAGAATATCCGAAAATGCATCTCGTTCATTGAATTTTTGTTCATTTGTATAAAATTGTTGTTTAAAAAAATATATTCAACAAATATTTAATACTGAAATCATACTTTTAACAATGGCTGATTTTTGTATTTAAATGTTATACTTTATCGCGATTAAACTTTCATATCATCTTAAAAATCATTTGAACATTAAATAAAAGATGTCGTTAAATAAATGAAATGAAATTTGGAAATTATATTTATGTCAAGATGATACAAACATTTGTAAATTATTTATTGCAGTATAATTATGTAAGGTTCTTTGCTTTGGGTGGAGAACCATAAAGAGGCATCGAGTGTGTAGGAACAGTCTAATTTCCAGAAAGTCGAGTTAATTGTTTTATCGGTGCGATTTGCATGAGTTACAATAATTAATGTCCGTGCAATATTTTTATCAAAAAAAACATTAACAAAATTTGAGTAGATTATTTTTTTCGTTTTTATTCAAATGTATCATTTCATTTTCGTTTAATTAATTATCATATGAAAAATATGTAAGAATTATGTTTGTCTTACGTTTAAGTAATAAAACATTAAAACACATACAGGAGCACTTTGTTATCATTTATAAAAGCTATACATTTCAAAACGTAACATCCATGTTGTGGATGTAAATTTGAAATATGATTAAGCCTAAACAGACATTTATTTCATTTTGTACTTATATTTTGTATATCTAAATTGCTCCTCACGAAGTTAAATAGTCGTAAAAATTCTGAACGGACATAGACATTGTTACATTTATAAGGATAACAAGACAGTTCCTTCTCACATGTTGATGTCACAAAGGCTTTATCGAAGATTAAAAATTGTTTTGTTTGACGTATAAAATTTATAGATTACACAAAATATGATTTTGTATAATCTATAAACGTGCCTTTAAAGTTTACAAACACTAAAAGCCGTCTGATGTTGCAAAATATAATAATCGCCATCGCGATGTATAAAATTTATCCTTTAATTTTTTTTTTGTTTTGTTAATTTCATCTTGGTGTATTCTGTACGTTTTTTAAAAATCTGAATGTATGTACTTTTTTCGTTAATTAACAAACACATATTACGTTTGTATGTATATTTTCGCAGAAACAAAATCCCGTTCATTTATGAATCAGATACTCGTAATCACAAAATTGATTAAGGAAAATTGGTGTGTTTTTACTAAATAGGTCCCGAACGTACATATAATTTTTATCTTTAATCTCTTATGCACAAAAGTTGAATACATCCGTGTATAATGCGGATGATATTCAATTTCAAACCAATGGATTTTCTGACAAATTCATAATTATTACGTTTTGTGTGATTTTTTCTTGACTAGCAAAATATACAAAACATTATATCGTTGATAATTGCACTACCGCCTTTCCTTTCATCATTCATTCATTTTGTGTTTGGTTTTAATATTAGTATTTATTACAACTATGTTAATTTTAATGTCTTTCATGCCATCTAATTCACGTGACCTAATTCACAAACTGGCAGTTAATACAAAATCTTTATAACAGACGAATGACAAGAACTGGAGTCTTTTTTTTCCAATCTTAAGTATCCATCAAAAGGAAATGCGGTTTTGCCATAAAGATCGATCTTTTCTTTGCTTTTTCTGCTTTTGTTTGTTGAATTATTGTGAGTTTTGTTTGTCCAGGCATTATTTTAGACATGACGTTGATGAAATAGTGCATGAACGGGTAATTGTCTGTCCCTTTGGTACCTCTGATGCCGGCCTACGTTCAGGTCGTGGCATTCATAAACATTAGCCACGGCTCCACGTCGAGTCGAGTGTCGGGTGGACTTGATTGCGAACGGAGCAGAGGTACTAAAGGGTCCTTCCAGTTATTCCATTGGATGATGTCGTCCTCCGCAGACACCGCATGACATTCCGCACCAGTAAACCGCTCGCAAGGGTGCGTACATCCACAAACAGGGAAAAACCAAACTAAGCAGCGCCAAACCAAGCCACCGACGACCGCAACCTTCTTCAACGCTGCAACTGAAAGATAGACTTACTTTAGAAAAATAACACATCAAATTTGAAGTTCGTCAAATATATCTTCTTTTAATAAAGAATGTATAAATATAGCTTCTTGATTATTGATTATTTATTGTTACTATTTATAGTAAGGTTGAACAAATTATTTCTTAAGGTGATTCTTCAATCGAATGCATTGCCTCTCTCTTCCACTAATGGAGTCACCATTAGTTCTATCCTTTTTGCCCTTATATAGCTGAAGAATTACCTTAAGTAACTTAGATAAGCCATAGTAACTTAGAAAAGAATACAAATTTATCAGTTATTATATAAAAAAAACTTTAAGTTACTTAATCTTCTCTGTTATAACGATCATAGAATTGTATAAAGAATTCTTCTTATTGTAAAATTCTATGAAAATGCAGTAGGAAATCTATATTTGGTATATGGAATTT
>JABFPJ010005397.1:0-12253 GCA_022817425.1 Gryon sp. ZL-2020
GGAAAACTATAGTGGAAAATATATAGCGGAAATAAGAATATGTGGAAAAAATATAATAGTGGAAAAAAGAATATGTGGAAAACAAGTAATAGTGGAAAACACGGAGTGGAAAAAATGGTGTAGAATCGATAAGACCAGTTGTCAGTTTAAAAGTTCATTAATGTTTATTTCAAAGACCACAGAGCAAGATTTTAAGCAATTAAATGACAAAAAAGCGATCGACAGAAGAATTGCTCAAATTTAGTAATAAAATACTGAAAACCAGTAATTCAAATGCTAAAAGTAACTAATCTTATTTTTCAAAGTAGTTATCTTTTTTTCCAAAGTAGTAAAAGATATCACAACTGAGTTTTAAATACAAAAAGTAGAGAAAGATTAAAATATTGTTGAATTTTAATTTTTTAGTTTAAAATCTACTTTGGTTCCCTTTTTCTCACCATAGAAGTCTCTTTATTGTTTAATCTACCGATGAAATTAGTTAAAAATTGAGTTTTGCTATCATTATTCGTTTACTTTAAAAAATATTAACTAAAATAAATTAAAATGAATTAGCTGAACATTTTCACAACATTCCTGACAATTAAAGAAACATGAAGTAAGAAAAATATGTTTGTTTAATGGTGTATAATCTATGAATTGGAATAAATTGTCTAAAATATTTGATTGAAAAAGATCAACGAGAAACAAAAAATTTAGAATAAAAATGTTATGATCTTATTTTAATTATATTTCCAATTTAACTAATTAACTTGATTTAAATTATATATTTTCTGCTTTCAGCAGAGAAGACATTTATAGCTTTGAACAATTATAAAATATTTTTCTATGTATAATTTTTTCCATAATACTGTATATTAATTTGTATATTTTTCAGTTGCGAGCGCCGTAAATTATTTTTCATTATTCCATTTGGAAAATATCCAGATATCTATTCTCGAGGAAGTTTCCTTAAATTATCAAATGAATTTCAATCATCAATCAACAAAATGCCGAAAATTAAGACTTGAGTAAAAAAAAGCGCAATAATTACATTTTTTACTAGTTTATAGTTACAAATTTTATTTAAACGATCATAAAACTAAAATTCGTGATTTCCAATATTAAAAACGTGCGGTAGTTGATTATAACTTTTAAATTTAGTCGATTTTGCCGGTTTTTGGTATTTTGAATTACTTTTACTTGAAAAAATAAGATTACTTACTCTTAGTATTTGAATTACTGGTTTTCAGTATTTTATTACTAAATTTGAGCAATTCTTCTGCCGATAGCTTTTTTGTCATTTGCTTGTCCTATTAATTGCTTAAAAACAGTAATTTTTTACTTATTTTAAGAAATTACTTTTTTGCATGCATAAATCCATTCGATAAAACTTTAAACCCGATAAGTCCACAAAAATGTTTGATAAATTCCAAAAATTAATATAAACGTCACACATTCGTTGACTTCTTATTTTAAGTCTGTTCACAATTCAGCTGATCTTCAACCTCAAATTTAAAGGGAGTACGAATTTTTCTTTATAGCTATGCGTGGGTGTGGTAAGCGTTTTGTTACAAGACGAGACGGCGCAAGCTGCAAAATTGGCTTTAGTCCAGTGATGAAAATGGAACCATATCGTACTTTCTTTATGTAGTTCAATGTACCTTAAAAATCCCTTTTTTTGATATGAATTATTCAAAAACAGTGACAGAATAATGTTTCTTTTAAGTAAAAATGTTTTCATATAATATAAAAATACTGAACTTATATTTCAAATATACATTGATAATATCCATTATCATTTGATAATTTTAGATTTCATGCATAAAATTATTTTTTTATAATATGCATATGGATATGGCATAATTAGTTAGACATCAATACAACAAGACATCAATAATATATCTAAACATATTATTGATGTCTTTGTACAAAGTAAACTATCTATATCTATAATCAATTATATAACATGTACGTTGCAGTATCATTTCAATAGGCGCTATTAAGAATAGCGATATAAATGATCGATTTAATATGACAATGTATATATGTTTGTTAATTTTGTAGAGGTAATTAATGAAGTTTCTCCTCTTATAATTTTTGTGTGTTAATTTTTGGTATCCCAAATAATAATTGTATCAATTGACGTTTCGAAATAATTTTTATTTCCTCATCAGAACTATAATAAGATATAAAAAATATATAAATAATTTTAATTTGATATTAATATTTAAAACATATTATCGTTTACGTTTATAATAATTTACATTAATTGTGAATATTTTTCGTTTACAATTTGTTGTCTTTTTGATTTTGAGGTTAAGATTTCGTTTTTACATTTTTTTTCTTTTTACATGTTTTATATAATTATCATTTGGTATTTACCTATTCTTTTGTTGTGGTTATATATTTGTTTTAAATTCAATATTTCGTAATTATATAATTTGTTTAATTTCAAATTTATATCACAACATTTGAATTTACATATTACTATTGAACTATTATTTGACAGCTTTTGTTTTGATTTTCATTACCTTGAAGTTGCTAATTGATTGTATGAAGTTTCATATATCATATATGACAATGTATAATTAAACTAGATTATAAAGATTATGAAAAGGACGCAATCTGATTATGAGAAGTAATTTAATCAGTTTCTATAAAAAGTTTCAAGTTTTAGAGCCTACAATATATGCTAAATACATTGATGATAAATCAGAAATGATAGCGAACAAAATGGAACTGTATTCAATTTTCCCGGAAATAATTTATTTCAACCTAATAGAAAATTTATTTTAGCCTAATAGAAAATTTTGAAATTCAAATTGCAAAAAATGTACAAATAACTATTTTATTATAAGTATGTTGTTTAGCAGAGTCATCCGAAGAATAAGTAAATAAAATATTGCAAGATATACTGTATAGTAAGTTTAATGTTCCTTGAAATATTTGACAAAATTAACTTCAAATCTTGACTTCAAAAACATCAAATCGGTATTTCACATGAATACATAATTCAGAATAAATACCTCAAAAGCGACAAATTCAATTGGTGCCCGAGAATATACACACAAAAAGTGATGTCATCGTTGAAAAAGCTCCAATGTCGTATTTTTAAGAGTATTATGACCGTAATGTCATTATACCACACGCATATGATGCACTGTTCGCGTTATTTTAATTATGAAAAAAGTTTGAGTCTTCTTTTTTTACTAACTTTTCGTATATGATAAAAATATTATATTATAAAGCGTTGAAAATCAAATGCGCCATTTCCTCGTTTTCTTAAATCAAATGTGCCATAAATAAATTAACCATTTGCGCCAATAATGATTTATCATAAGCGCCATAATGAAATACGTTAAATGCACCATTTAGATAATGATAACAAATCAATAAATTAATAAACAATCATATTTGCTTTAAACAGTTATTCATATTTTTTTTAAATACTTGAGACCGGTTACAAGTAATAGTACATATCAGTTAATATTATCAATTATTAAGTTTGTTGCAAAGAAAAAATTTTTACTTTAAAGAAGTTTGATTATTTTTTAGAAAATTCGTTTACTCTAAAGAAAAATTTGTTAACCCGAGAAGTAACAAATTGCGTTGGTTAATATCACTGAAAACTTCTTTGGGGGTATTAATAATTATAAAATATATTTTTTTAATTTGTACCTGTCAATTTAATAATTTCGAATGTAATGATTGTTACTATGTGCCGTCTCCTAATACGATTTTTCCACTTTTACATAAAAAATTTAAACTTGTTAAAGAGTGCGGAACAACTGATTGACTTGTGCGTATGGAGCCGTTTATTTCAGTTTAATTGACCGCTATAGCAAGTCAATAATATTTACTATATTATTTGAAATAAATAATTATCAAATGCACGTAAGAAAATAACTCATTAAAAATTACTATGTGTCCGAGTAAACTTGTGACGGTAATGTCGTTTTCGTTACAATTGATAGATTTTGATTAAAATTTGTTTAATTTTGATGAATTTTTACTAAATTAATAGTAATTTTTACAAATATTTGATGAATTTGTACTAAGTCTCATTGTAAATATTAAGTGAAAGTAAATTGCACGCCTTGATAGTTTAAGTAACATAACAAGCCTTTTAACGACAGTCGGGCGAATAGCCGCGAGGTTAAAGTACGACGGCTTATTAAGAAACAGCGGCAGGTACCGAGTTCGAAACTCGGGGAGGGATTTTTTTATAATGTTAAAATTATAAAAAAAAACTACTACGTCAAAAAGTAAAATTTACTAAATGCATTTACCATCACAAGTTTATTCGGATACATAGTAATTTTTAATGAGTTATTTCCTTACGTGTGAAAAATTCTGTTCCGCGCTAACGATGATATTTTCATGGCGCAAATAACCCAGATAGCAAAATGACACAAATATTGCACAAACTTCGTGCAACCTTTTTTAAACGAGTTGAGGCAAGCATTGAAGCAAGGTGCGTCAGCAAATATGTTGTTGAAAATCACTTATTGAAAATTATTTATACAAAAATTGAAGCAACTATGCATAAACAGTTTACCTTGTTCTGAGGCTTGGAAAGTGTAACTTGTTTTCGTAAACATAGCATAAACATTTTATAAAGTTATTGTAAGAATGAATATGACAACAACTTTGAAGCATACATTTGCTGCTACAATTGTAGCAAACGTTAGGCAAACATAACGCAAACTAATTGCCCAAAATTATATTCTGAAAATGTACTAATTTGTTTTATGCAATGTAATATGTACAAACTTGCTGCAAACCATGTGCATCCTTAAACAATAAAATAATAAAATGTATCAATAAATTATATTTGAAGGGAAATTTAGATTACAAATAAATTATAAAAAATGTATTTTTTATTGTATTTATTTTTGAACTGAAGAATGTAATATATAATTGCTGAAACATATTTTTTAAACATAGTTTAATCTGCATATGATTGTATATGTTTAAAATTAAATTATTTATATTATATTTGTACTGTAACAGAGCCGGCGGTTGCAAGGCGAAAAATCGCTTCTTATAGTACATATAGTGTACATATCATGTCAAACTACAAAAAGAAAAACTCAGAATCAGTTAACCATGCTTTTCGCTTTAAAATTGAAAGTAACTCTGCCTTTCGGTTTTAATTATACTAATTGTAACAATAAAATTAATTTATCATCTTAATCTATTAAAATATTTAAAATAAATAAATAAACAATAATATTAAAGGAATGTTTATGATTCTAAAAAGTCCGCAAATTGTTCAGTTGCTTTGTGTGATTGACTTTTCTGCTGATTTCTTCGCTCTTTTCTTTTCTGTCCATTTCGGTATCTTTGTTTTGCATTTCGCAAGGCTTCTAGAGCAGCATCCTTAAATTCCTGGGCTTGTGGTTTCTCGTAGTGTTTTTTCAAACTTGCAGCAACTATAAATAATATCATGTACTATTAGTAAAACGTAATATAAATCTTACATATGTTATCAGCTCAAATAAATTTCATTTCATACTTACCATACATAGCTTTTAAAATACGTTGATCTTTTAATGCTTTTCCATTTTCATTTCCGAAAAATGTTAAAGTATAAGCATATTCATCGGAAAAAGTTTCTTTAAAATATTAAGATAAATTATATTTAATATATAATAATCCAATATATATATATATAATATAATTACTTACAACCTATCAAACACCCCCCTTAGGGGGGGGGGTGACGTAATGCACATTTACCGCCAGACTTTATGCCGATAAAAAATAATGAAGAATTGACTCTGTTCAATGAATCATCAGAACAAGTTTATGATAATACGGTTATTATTTTATATGACAATAGACATACGTATATCAATTTCTGTTGTTTTTGTATAAATATTTGTTATATATAATAATTTTAAATATTAAGCAATATCAAGCATATAATCTGTCTTATTATTTACAGATTGGGTTATTTTAGATTTATCGGCGGACAGAATTTGAAAGAAAGTTGCACATTTACCAGTCTGGCTTAATAGGCATTTCAGGCACATGCGATCTCTCCAAAACTTTTACGCTTCTTTCAATTTGTCTATAAAACAAACGTTGCATGATAATAATAATTCGTAATTTGATATTAATTATTTCATGAACATAATTTTGTTATTAAATATATATGCATCTTTTATAATTTCTAATAATTAGAAATACATGTAAATTAAGTTGAATGTTATTAAAATTGTGTTTGCTTACTGTATCCGATTATCAATGCCGTTCAAACGATTGTGAATTTTGCTGTTACAATAACAATATTTTCCTTATTAATCTGAAATTAGTACAAATGAAAATAATTTGTCTAACTACATTAATTAAAATAAAAAAAATTTCGACGTAATTTTTTATTGAACTAGGAATATTCATTGTTTAATTATATCTATTTGTAATACTCAAAAAGTTTTTCATATATGTAAAAGAAATTAACAAATATATATATAAATTGTAAATATAATTACCCGAACTCATGTCGTAATAACGTATTTATGTTTGTAACTGAGGATAACTCTTCCTCAAACTCGTCTTCGTTTGATTCCTCGTAACTGCTATTTTCTCCTGATTCTGAAGAGTGTTCTTCAGTTGATTCTTTATTATTTTTCGGTTTAGAGGCATTATCAGTTGATTGATCCAGCTGAAATTAAAATCAGTCATTTTTATGATAACAAAAAATGAAATCATTTTAATTTAAGTTTTACATATAACTCATAATGTAAATTTATATTTCAAAAAGAATAATGGAACCTCTACATTATAATTATAATCAATTGTATAACACTTACAGATATATGTGATGTAATCTCATTCGAGTTACTCTGAACATCCATGTTCGAAGTCTTGCTGTGATATTCTGATTCTTATCACCAACTGTCTGGCTACTATTGTCCAATCCGTGATTCTGCCTTAACATGTGGTACTCTTTCTCTGCTCCAATAGAAAACTCTGTATTTGATAATGTCTGGAAACAAGAAAATTATTGAAAAATGACTGAAAAATTAAATATATATATATACAATTAGAAATTAAACAATAATATTTATCTCTATTTATGCTCTTTTTACAGAAATGCTTTGAAGCTGAATATTCAAACAGTTTTTAATGTATAGCAAAATAAATGATTACAATCATTTAATCATATAAATTCGCGTATTATTGTAGTAAAGTTATTCTTCACTTATAACAATATGTGTATATTACAACTGAATGCAGTCTCTATGAAAATTTATTGTTGAAACATAAAGTAATAATACAATATTTTATTAACATTCCCTGCACAGTACATTATAACAGTAAATATAATGAATTGAACGTATAATTTAGAAAGAAACTATTAAAAAAAAATTAAACTTACGTTATATGTATTAATATTGAAATTCTGCCCAAAATTTGCAAGCGCGGTTAATGGGAATGCGATTTTTTGGTTTATATCATCTCCAATTGTTCATGCACTTGTTCTTGGTTCAAAAAATTCATAATCTTGATCTACTTGCATAGAGTATTGCATATTTGAAGCTTCCTAAAAATTTAATTTTGCAATGAAATTTTATAATTTTTGTAACGTAATTTCGTCATTTCAATTAATAAACATTTGTTCATTATCAATAAGAATTGTAGAATTAATTAATTTGAATTAAAATGAGTAACTCGATAAATTCATATAACAATATAAAATATATTTAACATGAGTGTAATCTTGTGAACAATTATTGCAACTTAGCATAAGTACATATAATGTTTGATTGATTTAATTTATAATAATTTGGAATAAAAAAGAAAAATTAAGTATGAAGTTATATGAATTAGAAAACGTACAATTTTGCTTGAAAGTGTATCGTTATTGTTTCTTACCAAGTCTGTAGGTGAAGATGTCTTTGCAGTAGTTTGGTTATCATCAATACTCAGTTGACCGTGAACTGGTACAAGATTTGATGAAAATATGCGGTTCATTTCATCTGTTCGCATACGGAGTTCGGTATTCGATGAACTTTTCTACAAAAATTATATTTATTAATGATTACAGTTTAAAAGGTTTTAATGTATGTAAAAGATTTTACTTATATTCAAAAAAATTGATTTAATATAAATGGAATGTTTATCTTGGTAATATAATAATATATAGCTACCATATCTGAAGAAATTTTGTTAGACATAGTTGGTCCGTTGTTTCGTTCGTGTGAAATATAATCATTATTCTGCGACACTTGCTTTATTTTATTCAAGTGCTCTTTCATGACACCTTGCTTTGTTAATTTTGCTTTTTTTGTAAAGCCATCTTCCGTATCAGTGGACATTAAATTCAAAAGTATTTTTTTTGCTCTTTTTGGCCTGCTTTTTTCAGTCGACATAACCGGTTTTCCAAACTGAAAATTAAAGAAATACATATATTTCTGAAATTAAATTAAAGAATGTGAATGCTAAAATTTTATTTGATATTCGTCCATGTATAAAATAAATGATATTATTTCATTATTGACATTAGTTTTATGTTATGCATATTGTTATAATGAAATAGATGGACAAAAGTCAAAATCATTACACTTACATAAGTATGTTTATTTTCAGGGGAAAAATTAATCTGAATTACAATTTAAGTACTCCCCTTTAAATAATCATATCAGTAGAGAATTGTTTTTAAATTAAACATTTGAAAAATGTTTGGAATATCTTTTGCTTAATAAGTAAACTTGTGTTCTATAAATAAATATATGATACTGTGAGTGAACTTAATTATTCCACATTTGTACTCACATGTTTTATTTATAATAGTGACATTACCAAGTTTATGTTGAAATGCAATTATATTTTTATTTATACCTTTTATTGGTTGATGTCAGTAGACCACATAATGCATACAATATTGTCATTCGATAGCAAAGAATAGATGTCAACTTTATCAAATGCATCTTTCATATTTTTATCGTCATTTTTGGATATTAATGGTATCCGATAACACTTGAAGACAACATCGCATAATTTGACAATAAAGATATCACATTGTAAATGAGAACATTTAAAAACCCCAGGATAAGATTGAAGAAAGCCAACATCATAAAGATCTTCTACCAATTGAAAATGCTTTACAATTAAATAGTGAGTATCATTGTTTGAAACAATATTTTCAATGATACATATTTTGCCATTCTTGAGGATACAACAATTGTCAGAAATCTTAGTAGAAAAATAAATACCGTTCATAGAAATGGATTTGTATTGACGACAGTTTGACAGTACAGTCGGTAAGGGACCGGAAGTATGTCCATTCATTAATTTAGCTACGTTTTTCTTCTCATATACTTTTTCACTAAATCGTTGTTTCTCCGTACGCCTGCGAGCTATTTTTTGTAATTGCTGATGAGGTTTCTTACAACTTTTCCTGAAGAACGTCATAATACTTTCATATTCGAAGGCCGAAAAATTGTCCAAATTTCCAAACAGTCTTGAGTCACTAACCAAATGACGCAAACCATGAATATTATATGACACGAATGCAGGACCATACAGTTCACAACTGGCATCAACGAAAGAATCCAAACACAATTGCGAAATTAAATATTCTTCTTCAGTAATGTTATTTTTACTCAGACATCGTATTGAACTATGAATTAAGAGGAAATGATCATAAACATCTTCAGAAACAATTTCACGGAGTACAACGACGCCAGTATATAATAAAAACTGTCTGTATTCTGTTGCTTTATACATCTTGTATTCTGAAATAGGTCTTGGAGCTCGTGCGAATTCTCGTGGACAACATTTTGCAATTATCTCAAGCCTACGTGAAATGAAGTTTATTTTCAGACTATCAAGTTTTACTACTTTTTCGTATTTTCCTTCGATCCATGCTACAATAAATTTTTTTACAACACCCAGTAGAACCAGGTGCATATACTCAAAAGGGACATGAGTAACTAGACCCTCAATGAAATCTGCAATTGGACTTCTTCCAACTTTGAAGTGCTCATCATCTGTCGACCTTTCTAAATATTCTACATTTGTTCGAGGAACATTATCTTTATCAATATAAAGATTTTTGACGTTTTTGAAACGTGTAACAGTTATTTTGCATTTACTGCATGGATTGTATGCCATATGACCCTAATGATTTAAAGCGAATGCACGAGCAGGAGCATCTGCGGTGAAGGCTCTGAATTCCAGTGGAATGCCTCGATTTTGAAACAAAATACCACCTTTTTGTTTAATATTATTTACTTCCTCTACAAAATCTTGGAAAAAAACTTCAGCACTAACAGGTTTACCTTTTCCTCTAAAAATCCCACAAGGTTCTGGTTTGCTCTTATATAAATTGACTACTCTGCACTGAATCGGCCATATTTGATAATTTCCTTGATTATCAGCCTGAGCACCGTCTGTGTGACAATCTACGACTAATATTTCCGGAATATTTGCATATCGTTCCAAAATTAATTGTACCGATATCTCTACACCAATATGTAAATATTCTCCTGGTGGTACGGGTCTTAATTTGAAATAAAACGTTGAGGTTTTCAGAAGACTTCTTGTATCCTTGGGTAAGTAATTCAAACAGGGATGGGAACGAATTATTTTTAACAAATTGTTTCCATGACTTTGATTAATATTGCAATCAATAAAACATTTTGCCAATTGATCTGCAAAGGTTTCATTACATTCATCGGAAGTGTCAGAATTACTGTTATCATGATCGTCGAAACATATAGCTGAAAAATCGTCCAAAATGACATTGTCCTCAATTGTCTCACGGTACGTATCTGCATTGCAAAAGTTTGACGACATAAAATCTTCAGATAACGCGTCTGATGTCTCACAAGCTGAATTTGAAAACTCAGTTTCGTTGTTCATTGAAACTATAGAGGAAGAGGCATTACTCTCACTTATACGTTCTAAAACGTGGATATTTGTATCAGTTATTGCAGTAGGAATATCAACACTGTTAGTATAACCTTTCACAGTTTGTTTTCTAATCGATAACTTAATTTCGCGTTTAATTCTATAATGCTGCCTGCTAGACAAATTTGCATATTTTTTACGTGATTTTGAAATTTTATAAGATTTTTCTAATCCCATTTTCATTCACAATATAACATAAACTTGGTAATGTGATTTCACTCCGCGGACCACTTGCAAAATAGAGAAGCTTCACAGTTACGGAAACTGAAATAAAGAACAGTAACGTTAATAAATAATAACTAATATGTCTATCTTAATACCATTTTGTTGTATTAAAAAATTACATAGGTATTAAACTAACTTTGTTATTATAAGCAACGTTTAACATAATTTATTATATGTATTATTTTTTTTAATACCAATAACATAAAATTATAAAAAATAAACCATAATATTTAACAGATTAAAACAGAAAAAATAATACTTTTTGCCTATGATAGGAATTAATGAATACTAATTATTGTATGAAATATAATTAAAGTTAAAATTTTTTAAATATTTCATCATTTTTACATAAATGAAAAACTGTACGACTTTCGTGCAACTCTAACAAAACAAAAACAATTATGTAATTGTAATATCATCTAATAAATTTATTTGAATAAAATTAAAATAATAAACTTACAAGCAATGTTTTTATACAGCTTTAAAAAACAAATTACTAATAATGTAAAACATTTAAATTCATTAATATTATGGGCAATATATGAACAAACATGAAAATGAACAAGAAAAATATTATGAATTGGAAAACTTATTTTGTATTAAAACAATATTTTGGAAAGTAGGCATTTTATCAAAAAAGCACTTTATAAAACCTATTAAATTATTGATAATGTATTTTATCACACTGTTAAAATACCAAAACAGCAGTTTATGAAGTATACATTTTATCACTCATGCGTTTTATAAAAACCACAAAATAATCAAAAATGCAGTTTATGTAAAACTCATTTTATCAATCATACATTTTATAAATGTCTGCAAATGATAAAACGCACAATATTTATTAAAACTGCTTTGTAACAATCGTGCATTTTATAAATCCCTCCAAATTATCAATAATGCAAATTATCCAAAACTCAATTTACCAATCATGCATTTTATAAATATTTCATCAAAATCTCATTTTATAATAAAAATATTCTAAAATTTAATAAAATTTTTGATGAAATAAATGTATGATAAACTACACTTTTGATAATTTGGAGGGATTTATAAAATGCATGATTGATAAAATCAATTTTGGATAATCTGCGTTTTTGATCATTTGGAGGGAATTTTAAAATAC
>JABFPJ010005398.1:0-12253 GCA_022817425.1 Gryon sp. ZL-2020
AAAAAAAAAAAAAAAAAAAAAAAAAAAAAAAAAAAAAAAAAAAAAAAAAAAAATACCGAAGATACATAAATACAATCTAATCATACGGGCAATTGATCACCGCTAAAAATACCAAAGTTGATTGCAATTTTTCAATGTGAATACATATTTACATAAAAGATGCATTTACTTCTTTTACTGAAAACATCACGATTACATTTTTTTGCGAAAATATATCTTTGCGTTAAAAAGGTTTTTGTCGTGTTTATGATTAATGATCAGTGTAGAACTTGAAGGGTTTTTAAAAGATACGGCTAAAATGAAATTACAATTTGTACATACATTTTAGGAAATATTTTTCATTTACGAAATCACTAAAAAACGAGAGTTAAATTTATAATAATAAACACTTATAATAAATACAAAATTAAGAAAAAAAATTTACTAATGTAACAAGTAAAATATAAAATAATGAATAAATATTAAAGAAAGTAATGCTATTTATTGAATTGAACTGTCTTTGTTCAAATAAAAGTAATTTCTTTATAAAGCATATATCAGTTGATTAAAAAATGACCACAAAATTACAGCAATCGCATTATGCGATTTGCATAAATTTGTGATGATAAATGTTTTTCTGACATAGAAGTAATCATCGGTGCAGACACATTTCTCGTTAGATCGTGACACTTCCATTTAGCAAATATCGATTCTTCATTAAAGCGGCGAGATTTCGTTAGATAATATGATGTTTGCAAAAAAATTCGTGCCATTTCAAGCAGGTCACGTGTAAAAGTGTAGCAAAAGAATACAACGTTATTTTGTTCACAAAAGGAACAAGAATGTTTTTTAACAAACAGCCAACGAAATTGACTTAGTTGCAAAAAAGTTTATCAAAGTATTTTATTAACTTCATTATACGTATTTTTAATCTTCAAACGAAAAATAATATAAAAGAACAATTGTTTTAAAAAGTCTTTTTTTACAATTTGTGTTTCGCCGTGCTGCGAAACGAATAAATACATAAATGTGGGACCGAAAACGAGAAATTCGAGATCAAATATCACTTTTATTTTGACTTTCTGACTTGTTTTGTGTAACGTGAAGCTTAATTGCGTTCAACTTGGTATTCAATTTTGCAACGTGTATATTGCCTCCTACAAAAAACGGAAGGGAATATGTTGCGTCAGACTTATAAGCAACATGAATTAGCGACGGTGACAATATGAAAGAAAGGTCTTTCGTATTATGACCAAAGTTGGCCAAATCGTACGTCAGAAAGACATTTCATTTTCTTGTTGAATAAAAACCGGTATTTTTTATCACCTTTTATATATTACATCCAAAAATAGCGCATTTAAAAAAATTGTTTAATGCTTTGAAAACATCAACTTATCTTGTCCAGTACTGTTTTTATGCACAATCTTTGCACATTTACGAATTTATTTATATATTATAATTTCTTTAGATTTGTTGAGAATTTCTTGTAATGAGATTTGAATTCAAAGGGGAAATCAGTTTTGAATCTAAATCGTAGATATTTCAAGACCGATAGACATCTATTCGGCTCCTTTAACGAGTCGCGTGCGAACGAATTATACGAATGGACTATGGAGGAGGCACGTCCGGCACGTGCCAATGTCCCCGACTGTATTTCGTAACGAAGAAGCGTGTGCTCGTTATTCCTCTCGTCGTGTTTCCCTTGTGCCACGTTCATTGTCAGAGCACGACAATTTTACTTCGAAGTCAGGTATTAGTAATGTTGCAATTGCCAATTAACATCCGCGGAAGTCGTTACTAGTCCGAGAACGTCACAACTTTGTACGATGATAGTTTAATTAACTAATTTATTGGCCAACTATTATTTGGACAAAAGGATTTCACTGATTTTTATTTAGTCTGAATAGGAATTAATCCAATTTCAGAAACAAAATTCTTTAGGATAATCTGTAATTTTCTATTGAGTTTAAGTAATTAATTTTTTTTAGAAGAAAATGAAAAATAAATATAAAACGTTAGAAAATGTATATATATATATATATAAATATATATATATAAATATATATATATATATATATATATTCTTGCTGAATTGTGAACTTTGGAATACATTAATGAGTAACATGAAAATTTAATTTACGATGGTATTATGTGAAATGTTCTTGTAATTTTGGTATAATTTATTCTAATTACTACATATCAATATAATAATCGAAGATTCAACATGAAACCAAAATTAAAATGATCAGAATTATACGAAAATATATGCAAACTAAATAATTCTCAGAGCTATAGATGAAATAATTTACATTAAACAATATATCATTGAATACGCGTCACGTACAACTTTTTTGCATAAGTTAAAAATGAAATCAAATTAAAAACGACAAATTATTACAGTTGTTATCAAATTTTAAATTGCTCAAATATTTTATTATATTTTAATGATTAATTAATATACAATTATGGTTAAAATCCTTATTAAATAATATATGAAACAATTTATTAAATTTTTATTAATTAAAATTATATTAATTTGTATAAATCAAACCAAACAGTTTATAAATTAAATAATTACTTTAATTTTCAATTTAAATTTAAATTTATATATTCAGTTAATAAAAGTATTGATTTTTTAAGAGAGTAAGAGCTTCCATTCCACTGCCAATATACGTCGCAAATAATTCGACGCAGATATAATCACCCGGATTTTATAATTATACAATACAATTGTATCAGTAACTCTATTAGTCTGTTACATATATCTTTATTGTTTCACATCCCTTTGGGATATGTATTCTTATATATATATATTATTTGAAACGATAAAACACATTTATTATCATAATTGTGCGTTGATTTACTGCGCAATTTCGAGGTAACAGGAAAAATTGCACGATTTATGTGCAATAAATTTTAGCATAATATAAGTATAATATAAGCAGTTTCTTAAAATGTATATTACGAAAGTTGCGCAGATGTTACTTTAATTTTATATACAATTTCTCAATTTTCTCAAACAAAAATCCTAAAAAATATTATGAAAAAATTTTAAAAAATAGATATTTTTCATATAAAAACATATAAAAAACGGCAATAATTTCTTTCGTTTTATCATGTATGTTTAAATATAATATCAAAATCTAATAATAATTAATACGCATTTTTCATAATATGGCAATTTCTACAAAGGAAGTATACAAAGTCAATTATTGATCAGCACACAGGCCATCTTTGTATCTTGATGTGCAGTGAACTTGAAATGGAAGAAGGGCAAGTTGGGGGGGGGGGAGCATAAATAGTTTCTAGAGAGATATCAGGGAAAGGCTTCAACGAACCATTTCATACGAAATAATAATGATTGTAATTTTAGTGCCATGCTCTATTTCATCGAATTATTTGGGATTGTTATTACGAAAGCTAATAATTATGCTGGTGATAAAAACTTTTTTGCCGTGTTTGAGAAACGAGTCCGAAAAAAAATGTTAACAAGAAAGAAAGGAATAGCAGAGAGCGATTCCTAACGAATTTATCTCTTGTTCATCAGCAATAAAAATTATGCCGAGTCCTTATACTGTTCGTAAAACAAATTAGAGTTTTAAAGTACAGTGTAAAAGATTTGAACGACTCTGCAAAACATCTTTTGCTCACAAGTCTTACATTAATGATTCATAGAATAAAAGAGTTGATGTAAGACATATATGACAACACTTGACAAGTGGGATATACGATACGACAAAAAGACGAGTCAAGTGGTTTTGAGTTTTTGGTTTGTAGATTCATTATGTTTGTAACTTTATATGACGTTTAATGATGGCAAACGATATGATGGTTGTAAGTAAACGTTGTTTTGTGGGATTTTGCAGTGGGAAAAACAATTTTTACTAAAATTACTTTGTTTTTTAAATTTGCATAAACTTTCTTAAAATTTGTTTAGGAAAAAATATAAATATGGTCTTTTCTGACTTTATATTTGTTTTAAAACTGATATTATCTTTGTAATATGATGCTTAAACATATATTGATAATAACGAGAACTTCTTGAAAACAGACTTAGACTTTATTAGTTTCAAGTGCAAGGTTTATTTTTAGTTGAGAATAAAATTAAAATTACGTTACGTACTTTGGTGTTCCACTCTCGTGTGAGGCTTAAAAGAAACACGTGGCTCACCTGAAACTTAATCTCGTGTAATTTTCAAGTGGTGTTAATATCGTTGCGCTCGTCATTCTATTTGCTTACGCTTGTAATTTATGAAATACCCTAAATGGAACAAGAAATAATTCACTCAAGAAAGTATATTTCATTTTTCTTATTCTAAATTAACAATTTTCTTGATATTATAGCAAAAAGAGAATATACAAAAATTAATGTTTGTATTATACTTAAAGCAGAAGAAAGTTATAATTTTAATAGAGTTGGCTGGAATTAATTAAAATAATAATTGATGATTAATTATCATGAATTATGAAACATATCCATAAACGATTGCAGCATAAAGTCATAAAAGCATAACTAAAGTGTGGATCTTACGTTCATGTTGACCGAACGTTATAGTTTGTTGCCGTTCCTCGTCTTCTTCAATGCATCGATAGCGAAATCCATTAAACCTCTTTCTAGGAAGCGCCTTTCAATTTTCCGCGATTTCCATCACGCACTAGAAAAATAACTTTCGTTCGATATTACACTGTATGACTACGGCGCATTATTTAACTTTAATAGCTATGTATATGAAAATAATGCGTTAGACTTTGTGTTTTACAAAGTTAATTTGCTTTGTATATATATTGAATACATTTTTATACTTTGATTATTTTGGTATAAAATGATTTTAGAATGTTGGTGCATAAACTAATTTAAAGATAGGAATTTGTAAAAAAAAAAAATATTCGTTGTTCAGAAAGATGAAATAAAACACTGTACAAAATTTCAAAAAGATAATCTTGTTGGTTTTTGAGGAAAGAATTATTAAAAATAATAACAGAAATCGCTTGAAATTGCTTGAAATTGTAATATGTTTAAATAAAACTCATAGAGAATAACACTAAGAAAACGAAAATAGCAAATTTTCCTATAAATTCTGGTAAAATGGAACAAGAAGTATAATATAGACCCTTAATCTATAATTTATTGAAAAAATGTTTATAATTATATTAAATTTAAAAATAAACTTGAGAATTTGCCCATAAATTTTACCAATTTTCCTATAAATTATCGTAAAATTGTCTTTACATGTAACTCTGGTTCCATTTTTCTTTTATTTATAGAAAACTTTACTATATACTTTTCTAAGTGAAGTGTGCAAAATTTCAAGGGAATTATCTCATTGGATCTAATGTAATTACTAGAAAATAAGTTAAAAGTAAATATTAAATTAAAAGTTAAAGAATACATATTTTGTTAAATTCATTTATTTAAAAAAAAATAATTTTACTTTTTATGTTCTATCTCTTTTGCACGAAAACATTGTGCCTTAACCTCCTTAAAAAGACTTAGAAGTGTATTTTATGTTTTTCAGATGGTACTAATTAATATCATCACATTTACTTGGAAAATATTAGATTTGCGTGGAAAATAAAATTCTTAATCTAATCTATGAATAATGCAACTTTATTTGGAAAGTGAAGGAAAATTCGAAAGGGAAACACACATTTCTTTATATTCTCTTTTTCATTTTATTGCCCAAGATTTGCTGATATAATAAGTATAAAATGTAAAAAGAAATGTAGGAGGTAAAACTGAAAATTTTAAATAGTTTATTATTTTTATATGATTTCTTTGTGATTTTGAAAATGTTACAATTTTCGTTATTTAAATGTTTGTTAAATAGTTAGTAATACAACGTTTATAAATTCTCAACATTTCATTAAGTTAGATAATAATTAAATAAACCGTCGACATGACAATTTTGTACGATATATTTAGTCAATTCTTGAATAAAATATATTTGTAATAAAACCAGAGTGTATACGATAATTAAAACAATAATTTGCTTGCATTTATTCTAGTACTTTCATTAAAAATAATTATAGTAAATTAGGTGTCATTTGATTTTAATAAAAAAATATTCCTTCATTCATAATTCATTTTCACTTATATTTTGATATTTAATTAAGAATAAACTTTCTATAAGTTAACTTATTTAAATAAAAAAAATATTTGAACTTTATTATTTATTATCATTTATAATACAACCAAAAATTATTATCTATCAGGCTTTCAAAACGTTTTCAAATTAGGCAACTTTTGATTGAAACTCATCACTTTACATTTTCAAATTTATAATTTAACTTCACTTAAATTACAAGTCTTCAAAAACAATTTTCTATTTAACCGCAAGCGAGATTTAATTTTTATTCCACAGATATTTTACGCTGATCGTTGGAAAGTTGCAATCAAGTTTTGGTGCGAAATAATTTGAATTTGCATTAATTCCTTTGTTTTAGCGGTACTCTATTGTTTCCGTTGTCGTGAAATTGTCACGAGAAGACAAAATGTTTAATTGTAAATCGATCGCCACCAGAGAGCGTTTTTTTGCGATCGTCATTTGTTTATTTCTCAAAATCAAGCTGTACTTGTAAAAGTTATATCAATCTTGACATAAACGCCTGACGAGATAACTTACTTGGCGTGGAGGAATACCGTGATCAGGAAGGCGGTTCCTCCGAGGTGAGGCTTTTGTCATTGCACTTGGACGAGAGCTGAACTTCGCGAATACACAGAATGTGTGTATATCGTGCGCATAATTTTTGGTAGTCGGGACTGGCGTTCGCGCTATCCCGGTAATATAATTGAAAACATAATTTATTCAACATTCCATAAAGAAAAACAATTGAATTTAAATACAAACTAAAAGGAAAAAAATATAAAATAAAAGTAAAATCCATCAACTTTGATGAAACAATTAAATTTATTCTGCATAAATGTCATTTATTTTTTTCAAAAGAAAAATTCAATAAAACTTTGTATTTTTCATTTATAAAGTTCAAACAGATGTATAGTAATTTCTGTTTTTTTATCGTTTGAAAAACTTTTTGTGAATATAAAGGAAGTTGTTTGTATGAATATTGAATTAATTAGAATCGATCATCTTCAAGATAGAAATCATACCAGCTGCATATGAATATATATATAGGGAATTTACATTTGTATTTTATATTCCATTTGATTTGATCCTTTGAACATTGAACAGAATTGGAACAATTTTTAATGGCATTTTGGTCTGCATGCATACTTTTGTTATTTATCTTTTGAAACAAAAACAGTTTCCATTATTTTAATTGAAAAAAATGCTTGTCTTTGCAATCGAGTAAGATGTTTCAATAGGAAATCACTTGTATTGAACATAAGAGTTTGAATAGTTCGACGAAATTTGTTCCTTTCAAACAATTCATTTTGCATTATCTTCGCGAAGTCGGCGAAATTACTTCTTTTGGGTAAAGTTTGAATGGAAAAGTTTCACGAAGCACATTTCGAGTTTCGTTGTAATCTTGTTAATTTAGTTTTTTAAAAAAAAGAAATGTAGAGTTTGTTTAGAGAAATTAATATTAATAAAATTAATGAACAATAATTTATAGATTTAAACTTGAATTTAAATTTCAGTTACTTTTAGGATAAACATTTTTATATTAAATTATAAATATTTTTGAATAAAAAGTATAGATGGATAATTAATTAAAAGAGTAAAATGCAAGCATTTAAAATTCATGTATGTATCAAAGTGTATTTCAATTAATAATTGAAATACATGCAACGAGTGTAATTCAATTAAAATGTATATAACTGACGACGTAATCAAGATAAATAAGTAAAGATAAAGCAATTAAAAACGTTTTACATTATACATTTATTATTCACATTTAGAAACAAGTATTTATTGCTATGCACGGAAACAAAAATATAGCAATATAGCAAACAAAAATATAGCAAATTGCCAGAAATTCTGGTACTTATTGCCATATTTGAAAAGCAATGATAGTCTTGCAGTAATTGCGTGAACGTTTTTTTCGAAAAACGAAACTTTTCATGCAACATCAATAAACATTTTTCTAACAGTTTCCGCTAGATTTTCAAGCAATGCTTAAGTATAAAATGTTTTCAGGAATTCTATCGTTATTCATTTATTAGGATAACAAATATTTATTTTAAAACATTCTTATAAACGTTTTATAATAATTTTAATATAATGATTCCATATAATATAATATACGTTACATTATAATGAAATTTCTAGCAACGATTGCTATATTTTTGTTTCCGTGTATAACAGACATTGAGAATTTGGATAAATATATAAAATCACAATAAATAATTCCAGATCGAAAAGTTATCGTGTAATATTTCATATTAATAACATAAATTCAGAAATAGTTCACTTAGATAAATATTTCGTCTAATATTTTGCTTGGCTTGTAATTTTGTTAAATTCAACTTGAATGTTCACGAATATAGATCGCTAACCATATTGATATCATGGTTCCAAATATTTGCGTTGATAATCATCATTATAATTATACATTAATTAAATTAATTAAATTATAGTAAAATATGAAACTGTAAACTAGAAAATATTCTTATTAATTATGTTACAAGCTTTTGATATTGGATAAATAGTCGAGATATTATTAAGTTTTATATAAAAATTTGTAATTTTACAACAACGATAGTGAATATCTCGTCTTACACCTCAATGAGAGCGTACTATGCGTATTACGCTGCCGGGTATTGATCTACAGGTGGAGCGCTGTTGAGGGAAACGGGAGGGAAGACGGGAAAACGCGGTCACGACGGATGCTGCGATATTGTTACAGCAACGATATCTTTGCAACGACGACTATTTTGTGGTTTTGTGCACGCACTGGTGTAATTCTTTTAAGCTTGACTTCGTGTGTTTATCATTTTCCTTATTTTTGAGATTTTCGTCGGCATCAAAGAACGTCACACTGAGACAAATTTTATTTGTCACGCGGATATTGATGAGCTTTTTTTCACGAGTATTTATACGAAACCTCGCAAAAAGGTTTTACCACTAAAGGATTTGTTGTGATAAGACAAGATTGCTTTTCATACTTCATTGATCAATTTTTGGATTTGATCCAACTCGCTTTGGATGCTGAAATGAGTCGAATCTTTTATTGGATTATTAAATTATGGGTTGTATTATTAAATTATGTTTAAGTATGATGTTGAATTTTGCGGTTAATTATCTATTCTTTTCTATTTATTAATTGCGGTGTTCTGGTGGATATTCAATTCTTTAATTTTGACTTTTAATTTTATTTTCGTTTAAATATGATAGAATTACAATTTTGAAAGACAAAATTTAACAAAAATATATTTGAGAATTTAATAAAAGTATAAAAATATAGATTTTTAAATATTAGGTCACGTTTTAAGTTGTTAAATAAAGTGAACTATAAATAAAATCCAAAATAAGGAAAAGTATAAAATGAAGAAAACAAATGATAAATAAGTATCGAAAAAGTAAAAAAGTATTCTTGAAATGTATTAATCCAAAGTTTCTTTTTGTAAATACTTCTTCATTTATTGCAATTTATTTTTGCAATGTGTTTCATATGAGACTATTTCAAATATATTTACGAATAATCTGTCTTTAAGAAATTCAGAGCTGCGATTATTTGTAAATTAGGTTAATCGCCGAATTTCATGAGAAATATCTGTTGGATTACCAACACTACAAGCAAGAAGTATATATTTTTCTAGTTTAAATACAGTCGAATAATAACAAATATATTTTAAGTGTATACTTTTGTAATTTATTTCTTAAGTTTTGGCACCGTATAATATTTTATAATTAAAAAAAATGCTTGAATAAGTAAGTTCATTTATTTTTGTTAAACTTCAATTGTTTAACTAAAAATAAAAAAATATAGTGGTTTGCAATAAATTAGTTGTAATATTAAAGTAAATAAAACTCGTAACAAATTATAAATGTTTTTGTTGTTCTTGATGCACTTAACACCGGCAATTCAATATAAAACGTAATTTCCGCGACACTGATTGGTTGTCAACCTCTGATATACTACATTTGGGTCAATAAAAAGGTAGCTAAAAGTTCAGCAAATTAATTAAGTTACGCATGTAAATGATGTGTGAGAATGCCGAGGAATGACAGCATCGCTGAAATGAATTGCTTTAAAAACTGACGTTACTTATTTACCGCTTTAAAAGTTCGGAGCGCAATTTCATGAACTATTTACGAGACGTGCTTTTCAACTGCATAATTCATTTGATTTATTTTTTCTCTACAAACTCATTCGTCAAATTGATTTGATTTAAAAAAATGTTTTCCGTTTTTTTTTCATTTCATACTCGGTATTTTATGCAATTTATACAATTTAGTGATATATCACAACAATTTAAAATAAATAATATTTTGACCACCAAAACGGTGAAGATTTATTTGGCCGTCTGTATATCGATTTTACGTTATTCTGGCGACGAGAAAAATACCGAGATATACTTGTAAGTCTTAACGAGGTCGTGCGATCTTTACATTGATCATTTCGTATTCTTGAAAGTATATATACGTTGCACTCCGGGTCTATCAACGATAAGAAAAAGCGTGGCGCTTTGAAATTGCAGAGATTCGTCATAAATTTGCCGCATCTTGGTTTACGACTTTTCCACAAACAAATCATAAGTTTTTTAAATCTCTTTAAAATCCGATAAAAATGACCAATTATTATTCTTTTTAATGAAAATTCACTGAACGTTTAAAGTATTATATACATCTTTATTTTTTCACTGTCATTTATTTATTTTAAAAATAAACAAAAAACTTTTGTTAAATTGATGAAGGAGTATTTGTCCTTTTGTTAAAAGTATTTAAATTGTTTTTTTGAAAATTGGCACACATTTGAAGAATACTTTAACAAACTGCAATCATACAGCTATGATGTTTTAAGGTCGGTATTGGTGTTTCTTGTACGAAAGTAGAACAATATAAAATATGCCGCTGCGGGAGACAATTTAATCTCTAATGTATGCAACGAGGCGATGGAAGCGGAGATTGAATTCGGTCTTTTGCATTCGTTTAACACGAAAAGAAGAAAAGCTCACCTTTTGCTTTGCCACTGAAAATGTATGTTCTTTTAATCCACTGTCGTTGACGTTAGGAGTTTTACTTTGTTTAAGACCAATCATTTTCCTCTTGTCACAAAAATGCATTTTATTAATGTTTTACGTGAAAGAAAACTATTTTTTATGACACTGCAAGTGTGAAACTTGCACGAGTGATTAATGGTTTTTTATTTTTAACTATCGGGAATACTTTTGTACCAATATTTTACAATTTAGCAAACTTTTTGAACGAACTTGAATTCTATAGAAATTCATATCATTAATTATGTTTTTTCTTATTTTTAGGTTTAAATATTTCTGTTGATTATGGCTGAGGATTTAGATCTGGTAAGTTTTTGTTTAATTAGAAATTTTTTAATTTTAAAAGTTGGGTAATTTCTTATTATAAAGTTTGGAAAGTACCCAAGTTGAAATTGAAGCCAGATTTTTATGGGGGCCCGGCTGAGCTATTTCCTGGCCTTACTAAGGCATTCGCAGGTGGTCCACATGAGTTTGTTACGCTGTCGAGGGCAAGGTCCACATGGGGCAGCCACAGAGGATTTTTTATGTTCCATTTCATATTCCATTGAATATCACATAAAACTCCCATATGGCTGCCCCATGTGGAGGGCCATATGTGAATGCTTTACTATATCCCAAGTAAGAATTTTGATCGGGTGTTCATGAGGGCCATGCAGGGGGCATATCCCACACGAACGAAAATATATCCAAAGATATAAACAGGATATATATTCTATCTAACTAATATATATAAATATGAAAGTATGTTTGTTTGTTTGTTTTTTTTGTTTGTTTGTTTGTTTGTTCGAGCATCACGCAAAATCTACCGAACCGATTTTGTTCAAATTTTGAGAGGAACTAGCTGAAACCGTCGAAAGTGTCGTAGGCTATATAAAATTGCGATATGTAATAGTATATTACGTCCGAGGGCGCCACTGCGCCCGAGGCCGATACGACGTTTTTCAGTCTTGCGCAGCGGAGCGAAAGTTGGAATAAACACGCATCGAGTACCGAAGCTTTCGGTACGAGAGCGCTGTTAGTTCCAACTTTCTCCGCTGCGCACGACTGAAAAGTAGTTTTTGAAAAAAAAATTTTTTCCGATTTTGGACCCCCCGCCTTAGGCGGTTGTCAGGGGGTTGTCAGGGGGTTGGCAGGGGGGTGTCAGGGGGTTGT
>JABFPJ010005399.1:0-12250 GCA_022817425.1 Gryon sp. ZL-2020
TAGGAGTACAGGTTCCCACAGCTCCCCAACCCTCGAATCATGCCGTTTACGACCCAAGGTTCTTGGATTATGGCTAATCCTGTATTCATCCTAGCCAAGTTCCTAGCCAAAATGACTGAGGCGCATTTGCTGTGAAGGTTGATCTGCATGACTGATAGACTGGACCAGTCCGAGTTTGCCAGGTCCCTGTCTTCAGTCATTATGCCCTCCCCTTGTCCGCGGTATCTTTTTCGAGCAGCCTCAAGTCCGCCCGACCAGTCCCGCAGAAGAACCTGAAGCCCTTGCTTCTCACCACCTCGATGGAGCTCTCGTTGACGAGGGCTACGAAATGAAGGCGCGAGTCCCTCTTATCGGAGCCCCCGTCCACTCCGCGGTGGTCAAGTTGGGGTTCTGGTTTCCGAGGAGCTTCGAAGCTTCCTCGGGAGTCATGTCCGAGTCGGGCGCATGCACCAGCAGTCTTTGACGCTGCGGGAGCTCGCAGACCGGAATTGCACGCAACCCGACTCCTTCGATCTGTGTGCTGGTACAAAGATCCTGCAACCAGGTCAAGGTTTCTTCATCAGCACACACAAATACCAAGGCGCCCTCTTTAGGAAACTCCTGTAAAAGGAGGGTGACCGGGAGCCGGTGCGGAAGTTCATGATGGTCTCACGCACTTCTTTTTTCAGGAGCCTCTTGGCAGGTTCGCTGAGCTTGGCCTTAGGGTAGCCGTGTGGAACCACGGCAACGATAATGGCACCCGAAACAACATCCGCGTAACTCCTGAAAATGTCGTCCCTCGGTCGATTGACCTTGGGTTTCTTCAACCCTTGGGGGGGGGGCAGGGATTGGTTCACCCAGACATTTGACGCTTAAAGCGTCTCTGGTCCGGAGGTTGCCTTCTCCTCTTCCCCGCGGGGGGACTTGACTTGGTCCCAGGAGGGCCACCAATAACGGTTGGCTCTACGGAAGGCCCGACACGCTGAGTGGTCCCCACCTTTTCCTCCCTAGCCTTGTCCGCATTGAAATTTCTCCGAGCGGAACCGGAAGGCCGTTTCCGCTTGGAGTTGTCTCCCGGTGGTTTGGTGTTCCCCGAGAGGTTCTTGTGTGCACCCCCTGTCGGCCTGGCTTAGAGAGGGTCCCATTTGGTCAGACGCCTCGCCCTTGATCGCTACCAATGCCCCGACCGCGGCGTCCACGCCACCACGACATGGTAGAGACCCCTTAGCGTGATTTTTTAAACAAAATTAACAAACAATATTTTCTAATTATGCAAAATCATTATGTGGGTATTCAAAAATTTTGTGGTTATTCCCAGAACAAGTATTTACACTTGTTTTTATAATATTTTTTTTGTTTAAACAAAATTAATAAACAATATGTTCTAATTATGCAGAATCATCATGTGGGTATCCAAAATGCTTGGGCTTATTCCAAATACAAGAATTCACAATTGGCTTTTAAAATGATTTTTTGTTTAATAAAAGTTAACAAACAATATGTTCAAATTTTGCAAAATCATCATGTGGGTATTCAAAATTCTTCGGTGTATTTCCAGTACAAGAATTCACACCTGGCATTTAAAATAAATTTTTGTTTAAAAAAAAATTAATAAACTGTATGTTCTAATAGGAAAACCATCATGTGGATATTCAACAATCTTAAGTCGATTCCCAGAACAATATGTTCTAATTCTCTTGTGGATTTCCCAAACAAGAAGTAATATTTAGTTTGTAAAATAATTTATATTTTTTTTATAAAGAAAAAATATTTAATTCTGAAAACTAACGTCGGTAATGTACATGTCAATCACTATTATTAACGGATTAACAGATGAGTGACTTTCTGAGCTTAAAATGTGTCGTTTAAATTCATTTTTAGATGTCGCAATTTGTAAAAGATTGGTAACAAAGACTTTATCTAAGGTTAGATTTTAAAATATATTGAAAAACGTTAATGGAAAAACGTTAAATAACATTACTTTGGCCCTATAACCCAGTAGAATCAGGTAAAATCAAAATAATTGGGATACATGGTATGAAAAAAAATTGAATGTATTAATATATCACATATTTTTATTGTAATTTTTCCCTTAAAGGTTAAAAATGTCAATTCCTTCCATTTGAAAATTTGATAATTTCAGTCTTCTTACTTTTTTTTTATTCCAGATATGCAGTCCAACCTCTGAACGGTGCGTATGTACTTAATTTTCTATGGTCAACAGCGTTTATGAAAATACAAGAAGAGAGGTAATAGTATTCTGAGTTTGGACTATAAATGCAAATAAATACAAACGATTTTTGTTGAAAAACATATTTGGCTAGAAATTTTCGGAAAAACATCACAAATGACTGTCCTTTACCTGTAAAAAGAAGTTTAACCGTTTGATGATCGAACGTCGCGAAATGTATACAGAATTATATGTAAACAAGCTCAAGCGCTCATCAAACGGTTAATCGATTTACCAAAAAATAATAAAAGATGTGAACGTAATCGTTAATATTATTAAAAAAATAACGATAAACTGCGTGAAAAGCAACGTTTATATTACGTAATAAGAAGAGAAACAAACCAATCGTATAACGAGACAACACAAACAAAATGAAGAAAATCGAAACATTAAAAATACTCTTGCTGAGCCATTAAAAAAAATGTAAAGCAAAAATTATAAGTGATATGAAGTTATTAAAAAAAATATTTCATCAAGAATTTTTCCCTGAAACTAAATAGACCAAAAAAGAAAAAACTGAAAAGTATAGGCCAAGTACAAAAAAGTCTAAAAAATCAGAAATACTGACGTCTAAAACATATTCAACTTTCTGAATTCAAATGTTTAATCTAAAGGAAAATCTTATTTTCATTCTTTCTTATTTTAATTCTCTAAGGCCTTATTTAAGCAAAATTGGAAAACTTTAAATTTTAAGAAAACAAAAAACATATTATTATGACTAATCAGTAACAATTCTCTCAATATAAGGTTTAATATCATTAAATATGGTCAAGTACATTCGCTAATTTTATTTGAAAAATCTGATACTTGGGGAGTGAATCTACAATAAAATCTAATTTATTAACTAACATGGTTAAGTACATTAACTAGCTTTAGATCTTAAAGTAATAGAAAGCTAAACTCGAAAAATATTAAACTAAAACCTAACAAAAATAAGTAACAAAAAAATATAAACATGCAAAAATAAGGTTTTGTTAGTTTCATTAGCTTTGTTAATCTTGTTATTCTTGCTAGTAATACAGTTATACATACTTCTTAGTTTCATTAATAATGAAAGCTTCGTTGGTTTCAATGGAAAATAAAAAACTTGGTGCGAACCATATTTACTTGAATTAAGTATTAACCTCTACAACATAGATATTGTAACATATAAACGATTATGGTTAGGGTTACTATAGTAAAGGACAAAAAATCGGGACGTTATGTATAATTTTGATGAGCGTCCTGCCATTTGTCCTTGTCTATCTTGTAACCCTTATTATGGTTCGCGCCATAACAAGGGTTACAATACTTATAGGATACTTCTAGGATGCTTATGGGATGCTTATGGGAAGCTTATGGAATACTCATGAGATGCTTATGAGATACTTATGAGAATTTTAAAGAAAGCTAACGGGATGCTTATGGAATACTTATGGGATACTTATAGGATGTGTATCTGATGCTTATGGAATGCTTGTGAGAAGCTCACGGGATGCTTATGAAAAATTTATGACATGTTTGTGGGATGCTTATAGGGTGCTTATGGGATTCGTATAAGAAGCTTGTGGGATGTTTATGGAATGCGTATGCAGTTTTTATGGGATGTTTATTGGATAATTATGAGATGTTGATAGTAAGCATATGAGAAGACAATTAGAAGCTTATGGAAAGTTAATGGGACGATGGTTGAATCCAATGAGCTTATAATCAATGTATTGGCAGTTTTTCGAATGCATATGAGACCTTAATATAAATGAATGATAAATAAATCATTCTTATTTAAGTCAAAAAATAAACTAATATAAAACATAAGATTTCAGATAAACTGAAAAGTATAGGCCAAGTACAAAGAAGTCTAAAAAATCAGAAATAATGACGTCTAAAACATATTCAACTTTCTGAATTCAAATATTTTATCTAAAGTAGAATCTTATTTTCATTCAAACTTTATTGAAGCAAAATTGGAAAACTTTAAATTTTGCATCTCATAAGCATCTCATGAGTATCCCATAAGCTTCCCATAAGCATCCCATAAGCATCCTATAAGTATCCTATAAGTATTTCATAAGCTTCACATTCGTACCCCATCAGCATCCTATAAGAATCCTATAAGCATACCACAACCTTCCCATAAGCATTCCATAATGTTCGCATAAGCACACCTCATAAGAATCCCATAAGCATCCCATTATTAATCCATAAGTATCTCATACGTATTCCCTAAGTATCCCATAAGCTATTTATCAGTATCCCATAAGTATCTCATACGTATTCTATAAGTTTACCATAACATTCCCATAAGCATCCCATAAGTATCCCATAAGCTTCCCATAAGCTCCTCATAAGCATCCCATAAGCATCCCATAAGCATCTCATAAGCATCCCATAAGCTTCCTATAAGCTTCCTATAAGCTTCCCATAAGCTTCCTATAAGCTTCTCATAATTAACTTTAGGAATGTTTTGGCCTAGTTTTGGCCTTATTAGGTCGTATTAATAAAAAATTGGCCATAATTACGCCATAGCAGGCTCACAGATACATAGCACTATCAGATAATAACCATGTTAATATAAATGAATTACAAATTAACTGATAGCCATATTTTGGCCATGTTTTGCTCTCATTACCTGGTACTACTAGCTCACTGGCCATAACTATGCCATAAGAGGCTCACAGATAAGCTATTTTGATGTTAAAATCATTTTTGTACTACAATTTGTCGTATAATGATTGTTTAAAGCAAAAATTTGGCCATATTTGATAATTATAATTTGGCTATTGTTTGGCCTTATTTTCTTTGATTTATAAGATTTCGGCCTAAGCTGGACCTTAGGATGTATATAAATGTATTATGTTTGTATCAGTACTGTAATTATGTTACACATTACTATGTAACAATGATGTATCAGTCTGAAATACAAGCAAAATACTGATCATTATTGATAGCCAAGATTTGGCCATTTTCTGGCCTAATTATTATATATTTTTGATAAGGTTGCCTTAATTGCGCCTGTAGAGGTTCATAAATGTATTACATTTGTGTAGAAATTGCAAACATGGTACATATTATCATATAACATTAACGTATCAGTCTACATTACTCGTGCGGACACTGAATTTGTGCACTAATTTGCGCGAAAAACAGCGTTTTTCCGCTGTTAATATCTCCCGAACGGATGGACCAATTTGAAATATGTTTTTTTATTTTCATCAGGTCGATGATGGCAACAATATTATAGGAAAAAAATTTTGGAATTTTATTGCTATTGTTGCTTTTTTTGTATGTTGGAAACCGGCAGTTTTTCGTATTTGAAAAGAGACACGGGAGTGCTGGACGCACAAAAACGATCGTTTTTTGTACTTGGCCAGAGATACTACCGTGTCTCTGGATTACAACACTTTTTGAAAGTGAAAAAATTATTGATTCTGTTTTAACAACAAGAAAAAAACATTTAGGCTATAAAGGTAACATAATTACAAAAATTAGAAAATACAGCAATAAACATATTATGTAAAACTGAAGAGATAAATCACTCAGAAAAATTGCATTTATTATTTCGAGACACAGAACATACGTCACATTCTGAGCCATACTTTTTCGAAACGGGATATGATTTTTCTGGTTTAAGAACAATGGATTATCTGGTTGTTGATGATAAAGGCTGTATAATAAATGTATTACCGTTATTTTTAGATACTGATAATAAAAAAAACCTGGAAATGCAGTAGTTTATATAATAGAGCTAATGAAAATTTAATTAACAAATACATACAAATATTGAAATTAATGTCTACCTTGACATTGCTATCGTCTAAAGCCTTCATTGAAAATTTATTTTATTGTTCAAACAAAAAAAATATATCAAAATAAGGTTATTTGCAATCATGCTACATAGATTCCAAATTGTGCAAATCATGATGGATAGTAATTGAATATACATCTTGCCATTATCCTTTAGTTAAAAGAATAAAAAAATATATATATGATTTAAAAAGTATTTTACAAATTATATTAAAGATAGATAAAGCGCTGCATAACAATGATATTGATGTTTTAATTGAAATAAAAAAATCCGGTGATAATGGTATACATTGTTGCTTAGAAATGCTTGATAAGAAAAATTTGAACGAAATACAATTGAAAGAAAAATTTAAATTAGCTTTTTTAATATATATTAAAAAGGTTGGTGATACTCCACAACATCCATGCATGTCCTGCAAGAAGTTCAAGGCGTCAAGTAATTTGCATAAAAAATAGAATAAATAATATGATTTTTAATAAATTAGAACAGTTTTTGAAGGAGAAAAAGTCTGACATGACATATATTCGTCATTATTGCTGTGACAAATATAAACCAAACGAAATTCCGTCTACTTGCGTATGAAATAACTTGTTTGTAAAGCCAATCCCTCCTGAAGTTTTCATATTAAATACATATAAAAAAGTGTTAGTACAATTAGTAAAAGCATTCCAAGTAGTAGTTTCCGTCGGCGCTGTTTTGAATAAAAATTTACCTCAACGTGAAATGAATAAAAAAATTAAAGGACGTTTCATTTACCGTTTCCACTAGAAGAAACTGTAAAAGCTTTTGTAGAACCAAATACTAACATACATTTATTGATTGAAATCTATGTATTACTTCGAGGGGTTCCTACTAAACAAAATTACATTTGGGAAAATTTGATAGATGTTAATAAAGTATTCAAAGGACTTTTATGGTTGAAAAACAATAATCATTTACATAAGAATGTGGAAATTCCATTTTGTGCAAATGCAAAAATAAAAATTTATTGGTTACAAATAGTCAACTTAGAAGTAACGACGAATTGTACGATGAAATACCTGCAATTGACATTTTAAAGAAACATATCTCATGCATAAAAAATGTTTTTGACTCGAGTTATTATGAAAACTATACGATATATCCAATGTACCCATCACGCTCTAATGATTCTTCTTTAGAAACTTACCAGTTATCACAAATCATAGAAAAGCCAATTGAAGATAGATTAACAATTTTAGATTTACTTTGTTTCCCCGATTTATACCCTTATGGTATAAATGGTCAAAATGCAAATAGATTAATTAAAATACGTAATGCAGATTATGTAAAAGTTTGACTTCTTTCAGAACACTCTGAATTTAGATTGAATGATGAATATTTATTCTATTCATTAATTCAAAAAAATCTTTGACAATTATTTAGTATCAATTTTTATACATTAAATATAACATCTACTAAAAATAAATATACAGCTGATAAATATTTATCAGATTTAAATAATGCGGAGAAAGTTTTAGGTATGAATTTGAATAACGTATTTGCAAAATTACGAAATACAGCACAATTTTGGAAAAAACCACAATGTGACGTTAACTGTATGATTGACTATTACGGTCCTGCAACATGGTTTCTAACGTTCAATCCAAGCGAATGGTTATGGTCAGATTTGAGAGAATATTTGATTACAATTAACTCTCGATTCAAAAATAAATCTATAAATGAAATGATAGCTTTAGATCTTGTATCAGCGAGTAGATTTTTTGATAACAAATTGCATGCTGTATTAGATTTTATCATGTCGCCAGATTATCCAATAGTGAAAGTAACACATTACTTTTGGCAACGCGAGTATCAAGGTAGAGGAATGCAACATATACATATGTTATTATGGTTTGAAGGTAGTCCGATTCTCGGGGAATCATCGAATAACGATGTTGGTACATTTATACTTGATCACATATCCTGTAAAATTCCAAATAAAAATGATTTTCTTGAACTTCATAGAAAAGTAACGACTCATCAATGTCATAAGCATAATAGTTACTGGTTGAAAAATAAAAAAAACAAAATCTGGATACAGAAAACTCTGTAAGTTCTTATTTCCGCGAATAGTGACCGACAGAATTATAATTTAAGATACTGTTACAACGGTTGCTGGAAGGAAACAACTTAGATAAAAAAGTAGACTATATCATTTACCAAGAAATGAAAATGAAACTATTATAAGCGATTATAATCCTGTATTTCTATTACTATAGGAAGGTAATATAGATATAGAGTTTGTTGGAGAAAAAGGTGGTTGTTAACGCAGTACTGCACAAAATATACAACTAAATCAGAATTAAGTAATGATTAAGTAATAATTAAGTAGATTTTTTCAGTTCACTTAATACTTCAAAATCTCTTTGTGGTGAAATATGGAATTTAGCGTTGAGGTCATTAAATATTGATAATGTGGTGCTCTTGAGGCGGCTGATTCTTTATTATCAATTCCATTATACACGACGGATTCTAAAACTGTTATTAGATGGTTAAATGTAAGTCCTAATCGGAATAGAATTTTTAGAAGAAATTAAGCACCTTGATAGAAATTCTGATAAAATTTTTTGTAATTCTTTTATTGATACATATTATACTCAAAATTAGAATCAAAAAGTTTGTATAACATGGCAAAATGGTATAATGTCGTAAAAAATGAACCAAAAAGTCGTGAATGCTACAAATTTCTTGACACTTATTATTTTGAAAAAAGACAAAAGCCATATTTAATAAATCATTACAAATATAATATAAATACACAGCCCGAAAATTATTTTTTTCTCTTTTATTTCGTTACAAGCCATGGAGATCAATGGATGACTTAAAAAATAGTTGATCTACATATGTAGAAGCCTTTCATGCTTCCAAAGATTTTTTATCTAATGAAGAAATGGAGCACCATGAGAAAATAGAAGAAATTCAAAAGGGTTTAGATAAAGTTAAGGAATTAATAAATCAAGAACTTAGTGAAACAGAAAAGGAAGAACAATATGTAGATGTAAATTTTATACCATTAGGAATTGATAACGTTACAAAAGATATAAATGACATTAATAAAAAGTATGAAGAATTAAATTTGGAGAAAATGTTAAATAAGTTGAATAGTGATCTGGAAAGAGTATTTAATAAAATTAAAGATGTACTACTAAGTTCAGATGGAAAACAAAAGCGTTTAAGACTTTTTGTAAGCGGACAAGGCGGTACTGGTAAAAGTTTTCTAATTGAAGGAATAAGATGTTGGATAAAACAAAAATTGCATAAAAATTTAGCAGTTTCAGCACCGACTAGAATTGCTGCATACAACATAGATGGTATAACAATACATCAATTGTTACAATTGCCGTTGAAACACCAAAATATTGTGCGTTATCGGATATTAAATTAAAAACTTTACGAGAGGAATAAAAAAATGTTGACTTGATAATTATCGACGAGATATCGATGGTCTCTAACATAATGTTACTATATATTTATTTTCAATTATCAGAGATATTTAATACATTAAATACAGAATGTTTCGGAGGAAAGCACTCACTTCTCATGGGATTATGCAGCTACCACCTGTTAATGCGGAATCTGTTCTCATGAAGTTAAAACCACAAGATTTACGGAAATATTTAGGATGCTCAAGTATGATTGACTTATGGAAAACGCTTATTGAATTTGACGAATTAACTTTAAACATGCGACAAAAAGATGATGATATATATAAAAGCTTATTATCTAATGTACGGCTTAGTTATTTGTCAGAGTCTGATTTCAATATTCTTAAAAAGAAAGTTATAAGTTTGAACGATTGTTCAAGTAAAGAGAGTAATTTAACTAAATTATGCAATTTTTTGAAAAATAATTGTCCGGATGCAGTTTGTGTACTTCCTAATTTTAATATGTGTGATGTTTTGAATGCAGAAATGTTGAAGCAATTAAGTGGGGTAGAATATGTTGTAACAGCTTTCGAATCAAAATGTAATCGATTGTCTGAGTTATTTGCAGAAGAAAATGGACAAAATTTAAAGATCATATTATCAAAACATGTGGTATATCAAGAGCTATAAAAATCGGAATAAGTGCAAAAATCATGATAAGAAAAAATATTGGCTTCTATGGGAATTTTGAATGGACAATTGCAACCGTTAGAAATATTTTAAAAAATTCAATTCAATAAATAGTCAAATCGACAAAATTAGTATAGAGTTGACTAATGGGGAAGTAAGAACAATTGAAAGAGTAAACATAAAATTTTAATTATATCATAACGCTTTTGTAATCAGAAAACAATTTCCACTTTGCTTAAGGTATGCGATAACTATTCATAAAAGTCAAGGTTTAAGTTTAGAAAAAAATCGTTTTAAACACTGGAAACTTAATTTTTAGCGATTGACAAGCATATGTTGCATTATCACGTGTTACCTCTCTGAAAAGTTTATATATGATAAAGATCGAAGATCCATAAGAGCTAATTCACATTGTACCACAGAGTATAATCGTTTGAGAATGTTAGATAATAAGAGTCGAAATATATAAATATATCATCATAATTTACCTAAAGTGTATGATACATTGTGGTGTTTATCGAAAAATGTTAATATTGCACAAAAAAATTATTTAAATTTAGAACAATCGATAAATAAACATTTAAAAGGTTTCCTAAATTTGGATCAAGTTTCATGTTATGCGAATACTGTATTACAATGTGTATTAAGATGTCCAAATATCTGTAACTTATTAATATCATCTAATGAACAGAATGAAATAATAAAATTGAGTAAAGGATATAAATATCCTAACTTAATCAGCGATACATTAGCCGTACGAAAATTTGTAGATCGAAAGTATGAAACTAATATTCAACAAGATGTTGCAGAATTTTTTTCAGAAATATGTAAAAAATCAAAAATTATGAATGATAGTATAAAACTTCGACTAATAAAATCTACTAAATGTCATTTATGTGTAAAAAGCGAATCAGCAACTGTTAATATTTTACCCGTAAACTTCAAAACAAATAATCAAGTTAATATGCTTGAACTTATCAATGCTATTTATAATAAGTGGAAACCAATCGTAGGAGCACGCTGTCCTAACTTTCAAAAAACAAGTTTATTAAATCTTTACACATATGCTGATACAAGTCATTTTCATACAATTATCTATCTTTCAGAATATTGATAATCAAATAACTAAAATAAAAAAATTACCAGTGGGTTTTAAAGCGAATGAAAAAATTAGAATAGATTGAAGAAATTACAATATTAATTATGCAATTTTACATCACATAGAAAGAGTAGAAAGTGGACACTACACTTGTGTATTGAAAAATAAAACAAAAGGCTGGACATGCATAGATGATATAAGAATTGAATTTAAAACATGGCAAAGAAAAAATCAGAATGTTTATGTATTAGTTTTGCATAAAATATAAAATATGATGCCTTTTTCATTGAAATTGTTTCTAATTTATGGTGAAAAGTAAAAGTTCAAATAACCCATGATGAGATTTTTTAACAGTTCCTAATAATTGTTTCAAATTGCTTAATTCTTCCGAATATGCAACCGAAACATGTATCAAGAACGATTAATTACCTAGAATGCGGGAAGGTTCTTCAATAGCAATATTATATTTAAAAATTTAAAATAAAATATTGCTATTGTTCTTTCCTTAAAAGAACCTCCACTTGCAAAAAAATTTAGTTCTATTTAATTTCTTAATTACTTTTTCAGCTATGCACTGTAACCGGGAAAAATTGGCCGGTTATTTCATATTTGATTTTTCCGCCGTCCGACGCGAGCTTGGAGTACGAGCGAGTCGATTGGTGGCACTGAGCCGATACCGGTCGAAATTCGCTCGGCAGAGCGGGCCCATCTGATTGGCCAACCGATCAGTGGCCGGCGTCCAAGGTGACGCCGGCCACCTTGGACGTCGAACTATTGAATTTTTTATTCAATAGTTCAAATATTTTTTAAAAGGAAATTAAAAAAAATTTTTCTTTTAATTTTAAAAATTAAATTTGAAATAAATGGAAAAATTTTTTGAAATTTAAAAATTTGAAAATTAGAAAACTTGACAATTTTATTTGTATTAAAATTAGGATTAAGATAATACCCCCAATGACCCCCCAAAGCCCCCCAAATGACCCCAAAATGACGCATAAAGCACCCCTAAATGACCTCTAAATGATCCCCAAATGACGCCTAAAAAACCGCTAAATGACCCTCAAACGACCCTTAAATGACCA
>JABFPJ010005400.1:0-12250 GCA_022817425.1 Gryon sp. ZL-2020
GAATATTCAATAATATTTCATTGAAAAGTTCGGTAATTTGTCGCAAAATTTTGCATTTGTCCCTGTACTACTGAACTTTTAGTAAAATTTCAATTTCAAACATAAATTTTTATATCAATTCTGCTCTGCGTGTACATTATAAATAAAACATCAACTGTTATAATATATTGTAAAATCAATTACACTTTTTAATGAGAAAAATATGCGATACATTTAGGTATGATTACAATTATTTTTTTAATATTATTAAATTTTGACTTTATTGCATACATGATAAAGAAATGAAATAACGTTTGAACCTGTTAAAATAATAACATGCTCAAAATACTTGATTCAATCAATTTAATAATAAACATGTGATTTTAATAACAATTTCAATAAACTTCAACAACTTGAAAAGCAATTTGCATAATTATATGTTACCAAAATCTCTATAAATACAGAACGTTAGATACGATGAAACTCAAATCGATATTTTCAAGATTACACTTTGTAAATAAACGCAAACGTAAATTAATAAACGAGATATTCTAAAAGGGTTTTCAATATGTAATGAATGTGGAACGCTAGAAATTATACACATCGTAACGACAAGAGAAATGTTGATGAATTTTACTATATAAAAGAGAAAGTCAACATTTTCATGCATACAAATTTTGCAAATCTCAGATGACAAATTTTCTATCAATTTAATAAATTAAAAAGACAAGTTTTATTACAAAAACTAAAAGTATATGAGAAACCTATACAAAAAGATTTATGCAATAAATATTGGAAAAACAAATATTTTAATTAAAAGAATTAAAATTACGAACAGTAATACTAATTCTAATGTAAAATGAATATTTCTATTTGTCGCGTTTAACGTATGACATTTCACTGAAATATTTATCACTTGAAATTTTATATGAAATATGAAAAATATTAATGTTTTATTAAAGCTTAAATGAAAGTCAACATTTGTATGTCGATCATTTTCACATTTAGCAGATTCAATTTATGTTTTTATTATAAATGTTTGAAATATAAATGTCACATTGCATTTCATTGTTTTCTATATGTAAAAACTCCTAAAATCAAATCATACTTTTGGACAAATTTCAATACAAAAGCAGCGTTTACAATTGACAATAAATATTTCGAAACAAAAAAGAATAAAAAGTATATAAACATTTTGTCGTTTTTTTTTCGTCTATACATTTTGCATAGAAAAACACATAAAAACAATGTTATTATTCCACCGACAACACATTCAATTAAATTGAAAAAAAGAAAGACAGTGGAAGCAACAAAAAAATGCAATTGTTTATTCGCATAATTATACTTCATGAAATGTTTTTCATTAGCATCAGGAAACAAATATTGTTCTCCTTTCTTTTCGTTTTAGCTGTGTGTTTCTTACAATTTTGCTGCGAGCGTTTTATCAATTACAGCAACATGGCAACGCTGTACCATACGTCCTATATCAAAGAATATAAGCGAAGACAGCGCACGGCGGCCTCTCACTGTCTGTTAGACTCGTAAAATTTTCATAGTCTGCTAATGAGGGGTTAAAATTACTTCGCTTTTGTAACGCTTCCAATGATTTTGTGCAATATAATACACGAGACATAACTACGGCAAAATGTGGTCGACGACACGGGGGTGTCACGTACTTTTGCGGCCCAGAATCATAATGACATCAAGTGTCAAGTCTTTTTACCCTTGCGTAAACGCACCACGTTCATGTAAAAAGTGCTGAATAAAGTGATAATTCAGCGCAACTTAGCAATTTTTTCTTTTCATTTCTCATAAAAGCAATACTCACAAAATATTATTTATGCTACTATTGCTTTTGCCCTTTTTACAATAAAAATAACTCATTTTTCAACTCTGTGAATGAACAAAAAAAATACCGTGAAATTTACGAAGAAATAAAAATATCGATTTATAATAGATATAAAATGTTATACAAATTGCAACTTGTATTATATAGTTTCATTTAATATTTTACGTCCTTGAAATATGCAACACTTTAATGAGTCAATTTCCTTCGTGCAAGGTTCTACTGTCATGAATTTCCAATTGTTGCAAGAGGATTTCTGATTCATCCAACTAATTTATACTAACAGAAAAAAAAGAACAGAAGATGAGAAAGGGAGAAAATTGACTACATCAGTTTAAAAACGATCGTCCGTTCAAACAAAACAGAAATTTACATTTGAACGTGGCGAATAAAAAGAGCGAAAAAATGGGGGGGGGGGGGCGGTGGACGGAGGCGGTCGCAAACATTCGCGAGACGCGCGCAGAAAACGCGTAGCACATATACAGGTATAAACCGGCGCGCACCTGCGCATCGCACTTGATAATATTCTCTCTCTTTGGTAAAAGGGTCGCAAACTGGAGCGCGGTGCTGTGCACGACCGCCTCACCGCCTTTCGGGGCCCTAGAAACAGGACGGTCTCTAATCGTGCATCGCGAGACGCGATCACTCAATTTTCACGCTTAGTAACATTTAACCCCTTATCCAAATGACCGCCGCTATTAAACGTATAATTTATTTCGGACCATTTAAATATTTTGATTGGCTCTCTTTTTTTAATGAACGATTACCTTAAGTACGTGAAGTTTAAATGCTGTTACGGAGTTAAGCCATTATTTATTACCGTTTTAACAGCAATTTTATGGTTTCAATCTGTAATGTAATCATACATTTGTTGGCTTACAATACGATTGTAAAAATGACAAAAAATATCTTGTACATAATATTGATTTAACTTTTTTTGGTTGAATGAAATTGTAATTTTTTGAATTTCGATTATAGAATAGACAGTTGATATCAAGTAGAAAATTAAAACGAACGTGTAATAACTCAAACTAATGATGTTTGAGATTAATTTTCAATTGAAGTTGTAATCCCACAAGTGCAAATATGGAAGTTTTAGTAATTTGCCACTTCATGAAATTTATGCAAAAAATCTGTTAATTTGAATGAGTTCATTTATTTAACATACACAAATGCTAAATAAATGAGCGAATTTATATTTTTCTTAAATTACATTATCATAATTTAAGAGCGGAAGAAATGTGAAAACATTTATCATTAACCCAAGTAGAAATTTTGCCTAGGCACTGAAAAGGGGCTGAAATGTTGAACTGCTTACTCGCCAAGTGCCTGACATGGAAAACTTGTCAGGCGCTTGTACAGAATGTAACGCTGTGTATGAAAAGGCGCTATCTAGTTAAACTTGATAGGCGCTGTCCAGTTGAACTTGAACGGAAATAAGTAAAAAAATGGAACTTCTGCATTTATTTTCATTATTATTATCTTTTTTATTTATTGATTACTCTTTTTTGCACTTAGAAGATATTTTCTTTCATTTTGTTTTAATTTCTTAATCATTTGAATAATTCACATATGTGAGAATCGATCCCGAGCCTCCAAGGTGTTAGCTTGCCATCTTATCCACTTAGCCATTCTAGTAGTTACGAGGACTTACTTATATAAGTATGTATTTAAGCTGCACAGAAGTTCACAACTACAAATAATGAATCTTTTGTGTTTAAAGTAAATGAACAATAATAATTATAAAATTTATTAATTGATAAGTAACTAAAAATAAATATAGAACAAAATTAAGGAAACAATAATATTAATTTAGTAATTATCAATTCTAATATCAAAAAAATATAGTAAGCGAGGCAAACAAATTGTATTATTACGTATATTATGATTAATTATTAATTATATTAATTAAATATTAATATAATTATTTTTTTAATTATTGATAATTTATAATATTTAAAATATAAATAATGATATATAGGTGTTAATAACATTGTTCATATATTTCACAATTTTTTAACAAATATGACATTATTTTTGAGGGAAGTAATGAAAATTATATATTGCTTATATGTAATATTTTAAAAATAATAAAAATATAAGAAATAAATATGAAAAATAATAAAATAATAAACTTAAATTAAATAAAATTAAACATAACAAAGTGAACAGTAACTTAGAAAACTGATTTTTTGTATGTTCATTAGTAGATATTATTTTTTTCAAAATGAAAACTAAATTTAAGTTTAATATTTTAGCGCCTATCGAGTGACTGATCATAGATGCTAGTCCAACATTAACTTTTTAGCGCCTTTCTAGATATAAAGAAAAGTCTACTGGCCAGCGTAAACTCGCAAGCGCCTTTTCAGGATTTTGATAGTTAAAACTTGACTAAATGTACTTGTAACCGCCTATCTAGAAACTAGACCGGCATAGAAAAGTTTATCTATACTAGTTCATCTAACTTCAGCCTCGATAGCGCCTTTTAAAAACTTGACAAAACTAGCCAAATTTTTAGTTGGAAATTAACGTAATATATAGGTACAAAGTAAACTTCAAAACAGACGAAAATAATGGTGTATAATTTTACAAAATTTTGTGGTATTAATTAAGGCTGTTTGCTTGTATGTAATTCATATAAGCAAATGAGGTAATTTGATTTTTAAAATATTGTAATGCAATACAATTAAAAAATGTACACTGCGTTATTAAGTTATCCAAACAAATATAGCCAATATTATATTAATATTAGTTATTATATATTAAGTTAGCAGTAAACTATGTCATACTTGAAGTATTAAAATTAATTTTTCTAAATCGATATTGTAATTAATATGCTGCTGAAATTGCCTTGTAATAACAAGTGTTTCAGCTTTTTTACATTTGTATATCAAATTTATAATATTATTAAAAATAATTATTAACAATTATAAATAAATGTTTAAAATGTAAATAATGACTGATTGCAGGTTCTTGTAACGAGTTTGTCATTACAACAAGTGGATTATCAAGAACCAGCAAATTTTTGGATCGGTCCAAGAGCCGCTGATCTCATTCATTTAGGAGCAAAATTTGCGCCTTGCATGAGACGTGACATCAAAATTCTCAAAGAAATTGATGTCTGGCGGGAAAGAGAACGAGATACAGCGTGTTGCATTCGTAATGATGACTCAGGATGTGTACAGTCAAGTAAAGCCGATTGTTCGGTGAGTATATAAATAAATAAGAAATATTAATGAGAAGAAAGAAATGAATAGTTAGAAGAATTACAGAATTTCATGTTACCTGATATATTATTTAATTTATTAGTTTATAAATACAATTATCAGACTAGCATTTGATATTTTGAGCGAATCAATAAAAGGAGCATCGAACAAATATGCAAATTGTAATCAAAAGGAATCAATAAAATAAAATAAGATAATAAATAAATAAATAATGTAAATTGCATATTATAGTTTTCATTGTATTCTAATTATGTACTTAGTAAATAAATATTTTCAATAATTTTATAATTAATATAAAATGCAATCATAAAATATGATTTTTCTATAGAAACAGATAATGTGATTTCGCATTTCATTTTTATGAAGCTTTAACTTGACTAATATAACTTGCATACCTCTAAACTTAGCTGAAATTGATATTTTATATAAATTTATTATTGCCAATCTTTTAAGGGAAAATAAAAGCAACACAAACGTTTAAATCTCTGTGCAGCTTAAGAATTTAGCACATATATGTGATAAACATTTTATAAAATACATATTAAAATTAAAAAATACCATAAATGCAGTTTACAGCACAGGTTAGTTTTTTGTAAACTACATACATATACAACTCCCTTGTAACTTAATAGTATATTACGCAACAAGCGAAATGAAATCGGGAATCCGTTTTCCCGAGCACAGTTTACAAGCCGAACCGAAGGCGAGGTTTGTAACCGCGAGATGATCGGAAAAACAAAACAAAAACTCCCTAGAGACGAAAAGGGCACTTTCCCTCCCCGAGTGACGAAAAATATAGTATGCACCATGGAAAATAACACGCAAAAAATTAAATGGTAGATACAACAAATACGATAGTAAGATCTACCATTTTGTAGTACATTTTACCGCAAAAGTGGTAAATGTTATCACTTTTCGGTAAAATTTACCATCGTATTTGTTGTGTCGACCATTTATTTTTTTGCGTGAAACGTATCTCTCACGATTACAATCCTCGACTTCGCCTTGGCTATAAACTTCGCTCGAGAAAAAAAAATTTAATTTACTATATTTAAAAATAGAGTAAATTCAAAAACAGTTTACATTATTTTACTCTTTTATCTCCCTTGGTACAAAATATATTATTATGTTCGATATAATATTTAAACATAAAGTGTTTGACCTTTTTGTCTGATCTCAACAAATTCTTTTTTTGTAAAATAAATTTATTAAAAGCAAAATTTGTCTAATTGGAAATATGTTCAATAATTAATTTTGTAGCTTAAATGATTAATGATAATTAGAATAATAAAATTATTGATATTACATAATATTGAAAAAAAGATTTGATCAAGATAATAACTGTCTTGCTAACTTTAAATTGACCTATATCCATTTTATACAATTAAACATACAATGTACGTTCATTTGCTGGTCTGATCATGTTTAATGCAAGAAATAACAGTTTTGATAATGAAATCGTTAATATTCTTTTGCACCAACTGATCCGGGGACTACGATCGAGTGTCACGGTAACCCAACCATGTCTACTAATATGCATGCATTTGTTTTGCTCCCTTTTTCTTATATTATTATTATTACTCATTATGTTTTATATTTTAACGAAATACAGAATAAGAAATAAAAATAATAAATAATTACAAATATTACAATCTGTATTATATAAAATTAAAAATTATTAACAAATAAATTAGTTTAAATTATTCATATAAAAACTGATTGATGTTAATGATTGATTAACTTTCCGAGAATATAAATTCTCTTCATATAAATGCTGTTCTTTTTGTATAAAATATATTATAAACTTTATTTCCAGTAAAGAAAAAATTACATTTAACACAACTGTCGCTTTTTCCATCTGACTACAGTGAAAAACAACAAAAAGAGAGAGAGAGAGAGAAAAGTAATACAAGTTATAAAATTCGTTCGATTTGAATGAATGTTTTATTCTCATTTGTAACGAGTTGTAAAAAGTTTTATTCGACGTGATCAGATTTCTTATACTTGTCCAGAGTACATCATTTTTATAAATAAAAATTTGTTCGAGACTAAATAATTCCGTTATTTCGTAAAGTTTAAATTGGTTTTACATATTTATTACATTTATTTAAATATTATTCGTAATAGTAAAAACTCCGTCACACATGGCGAAGTTTTTTTCGACATATTATACTTTATAATGTAGTTTCCTTTAAAATATGTTTATTTTTTATTCGATTATTATTGGCAAAATATAATAGCACATTTTTTAATGATTTTCCTTTGAATTTTTCGCTTAAATAATTATTACAGAAATTAGTTATATGAACTATCAGCGATTAACATGTATATATGAAAATTGTTTTTGCAATAATCAATAGAAATAAAAAGAAAGAAGGCAAATTTAATGTACTGAGTTTTATAAATATATAATAATTATTTAGTCAGTTTTAAGAACAAATAATAAATAATCGAATTACTGTTACTTATTTTTATAAATTTAATATAAACTTATTTTTCTTCATTTATTATTACTATTATTTTATCGTTGTACTTTTTGTTCTTTTATATAAACATTTATATAAAATGTTTTTATTTTAATAACAGAACATTATATCAACTTGGAAAAAATGGAGCCCTGGTGACAGTGGTCCAGGAGGTAGAATAAGTGGCTCCGTTTGTGGTTTAGATCCAAAATTTTGTGATGCCCCCGCAAGTATAGCTCCATACGAATGGCCAGACGACATTACAAAATGGCCTATTTGTCGAAAAATGAATCCATTCAGTCAACGTTTTAGGTATTATAATTAAACTTGTTTATACATGCATCGAAGCAATATACATATGAAGATAAAATAAAATTAATAAAGTTTAGTTTTGTCGATGATATTAATAAATGTTTTAATTTTACAGAAGTAAGGATAGCAATTTGCATGGGAACGGTAATTTTCCCATCGGCCGTTATAAGGATAAAATGGCGGAGCATATGGTATGCGAAGTGATAGGGCATCCATGTTGCATAGGTATCCATGGCATGTGCAGAATTACGACCAAGGAATATTGTGATTTTGTACATGGCTACTTCCATGAGGAAGCCTCCCTATGTTCCCAGGTTGAGTGCCTCCACGATGTTTGTGGGATGATACCTTTTTTACATCCTGAATGGCCAGATCAATTTTACAGACTGTTTACAACAACATTTCTTCACGCAGGGTAAATTTCTTTATTAAAGAAGAATAAAAAAGAAAACTTTCTCTTTAATATTCAATATTGTATTTTGAATGATGTTCATCGCGAAGAGAGTTTTGATTATCATTAATAATGTATTATGCTGAAGATTATTTATTCAAAAAACATATTTCAACTTTCATTCAAACGTAATTTTATCGTTGAAATTCCACATATCACATTTTATCTACTTTTAATTGAACTGAAACGTTGAACTTTGCAAAACCAGTTTAATTTTATGGCTTAATAATACCCGAACAACTGTATGCCTTACTTTAATATTATTTTTAAGAGGGGGTCTTGATATTACCTACTAAAGTATTCAACTAAAATGCGGTCCATTATAAGGCCTCCAACTTTCAAATGTATTCATTTATTATTAAGCATTCGCAAACAATGAAGTTTCGTTGACATGCAAAAAATTTGATTAAATTTTTTGTTCACTTTAATAGCATTTTTGAAAAACGATTTTTCACATTTTTCAGTTTACCTCTTTTCAAATGTATATTATTAATTAATTAGTTTTAGTTTAATAATTAAAATGAATAATAATGTTTGAAGTGCTTTTTAAATGAAATGAAACTAGAAGTATGAATGAATATATGAGATATATATTATATAAATACGCAATTTTTTGTCTGTAGCTCTTCAATTGAATACTATTTTTACATAGAGAATAAACATAAGGAGTATTATATCCATCCATTCCAAAATAAAAGTTAGTTGAAGGATGAAATTGGCTATTAGTTAGATTGTCTAATAAGAGACGTGTCATAATTTAATCTTACTGTGATTGGCTGATTTTCATTTGAAAAAAATCGAAATTTTGATAGGTAATATTTGTAATGTTTTGACAGGTTAGACTATAATTTGAACGTAATCGAGAAGACAATTACATTTTACTTAAATCAAATTATTTTATTATAAGTTCATAATGAAAAAATTGATGAGATTGTGAAATTGCTTTAATATGTCCATCGCCCAATTAGACATGTCATTTTTTATTTATTTTGGTTGACTTTTGAATAAATAATTAAAAATTTCGATTCTTTCATTGAACAGGTAGAAAAATATATAATAAGTAATACGCTTATCATAATTCGAAATAAGAGAACATTTGAAATTGAAATTCATGAAAGAGTCGAAAATTCATCAAAATGTGAAAAATTATGGAAACATCAAAAAGTTTTAAAGTAATCACAAATTTATAAAAAAAATAAAAAATTCATCACAAAGTTTGGAAATTCGAAAGCAAAATTCACGAAAAAGTCGACAATTTGTGAAAAAGTGGAAATTTCATAGCAAAGTCAAAAATTCATTAAAAAAATGAAATTTCATAAAAAAATAATTAAATGCATTAATTAAAAATCAAAAATTCATTAAATAGTGGAAAATTAATGAAGTAATATTATTTAATAATTAATGCAATCAAACTTAAATTATAATATGTGTAATAAAAAATAAGTCTATGTTTTTTTGTTTAATGTTTAAAAAATACAAAGCACATGAATAGGATCGTCTTATAGTGAAAACGGAAATAGAAACCCACGTATTTTTTTATTAATATTACAAAATGATTTAATTTTTTAATATGCAAAATTTGCGTTGAAAAATTAGCGCGCGCAGCGAATAGATATTCTAATAAAAGAGAAAAAGAGAATAAAAAAGAATGTTTAATTTTCAATGTACAATTTTCAGTTATATTAGAAATTAATTTGCAATTAAATTTAATGACCTATCATTAAATTTAATTGCAAATTAATCTATCTGAACTGTTATTTGCAGGATTCTACATCTTGTCATCACGTTACTCGTCCAATATTTTCTTATGAGAGACTTAGAGAAATTGACTGGTTCATTGCGAATCGCTTTGATCTACTTCATTGGGGCTTTTGCAGGCAACTTAGCCAGTGCTATATTTGTTCCTTATAGAGCAGAGGTACGTAATGTTATATTTAATTGCAATTAAATCACATTTACTTTCAATAAACGTCATCAGACTATATCAATAAAATTAATTCATTACATGAAATGACTTTGAATGTAACCTGATAATAAAATTAGATGACACAAACTAATTTAAATGTAAAAAATGTATGATAAAAATTGATTAAATTACATTTCTTCCATTTGCTTTCTTCATTCACTGCAAATATAAGTTAAACTATATAGCTATATAGTTATATATAGTTTATATATACATTATACACACGGAAAGCGAAATCGAGGAAAAATAGCTTGACAACTGCTGACAATATAAAAGTTTAGGCGGTAAAATTTTAAATTTTGACGTTAGAGTGAAAAAAACTCGAGCGTCAAGGAAAAATACCGTGGGAGTCAAGAAATTAAACTTCAACTCGCATTTAAGGAAAAAAACAACCAAATTGATACTTTCATACCATAACTTTTGACTTATTAAAGGTTTTCATTCAAATTATTTTATTTTTGTTAAAATTGAGGAATTAAAGTATAAGATGTCATGCTATTTTTCCTTCATTTCGCTTTCCGTGCATGAAAAGTATGTGTATTAAATCAAATTTAAAAAAAATAATAGAAAAATATGTGTATACTAATAAAAGGACATAATGCTAATGTTAAAATTACAGGTTGGCCCAGCAGGAGCACACTTTGCCCTGTTAGCGACCTTGGTAGTGGAGGTTTTACACTGCTGGCCGATGCTCAAGTATCCCCGACGTGCTCTAATGAAGCTGATCTTAATATTAGGAATACTCTTGGCGATCGGCGTGCTGCCTTGGGTGGACAATTACGCTCACCTGTTTGGCTTTATCTTTGGCTTTCTGGCTTCATACGCACTCATGCCCTTCATCTCGTTTGGTCATTATGACCGTCGTCGCAAGATTTTCCTAATCTGGGTTTCTCTGGTCCTTATAGTCGGTCTGTTTACACTCTTATTAGCGCTCTTTTACAATGTACCCGTGTACGAATGCGAGGTCTGCAAATTGTTCAACTGTATTCCGTTCACTCGTGACTTTTGCGCGTCACAAAACATCAATTTCAATCGCGAGGAACCCGTATGACACTTGGGGCCGCGGTTCCCAGTCGAGCGCGAAGTACCGTTCGGCCCCCAAATCCTCGCTCGTCATCCCACTCAGGACTTGGTGATCCAACTGATTACCATCTCAATCAATTTTGATGCGCAACTACGATTAATCATGATAGTAAACAAAAGCCAAATGAATAACATTCAACTGTGGACAAAACTCGTGAGCAGAAATTACATTTCGTACCAAAAATTTTTGTTAATGATGTTCACCGTATAGTTATGTGCATGTGTTATACATTGGATTCTTTGTATTTAATTAAAAAAGTGATCTCTCAAGTACAGCCGTGAAATATATGGTATTTTATTTTATTTATTTCGCTGGAATTTTTTATGAAAATTACATTGAATACTTGTATTATTATGAAAAGCTTAAACTAATTCTTTTCATTTGTTATTTATTATTCTAACTTCTGAATTTATTTTATTTATTTCACAATAAAAAACATAAATTATTGGTTTGAGTAAACAAAATTTATTAATAAAATGAAATTGAGTATTCAAAATGTCTTACCTGTATTTGAGAGATAATTATTTTATTATACAAAAATCCTGAGGATAAAACAAAAAAGCATGCGGTGGCACAAATTTTCTGCACGGGAAACAAGATAAGAGTAAAAGAAAAGAAGAAATATGGAAAATCTTTTAAGTAAAATTGCCTTAAAATTAAATGTCACTCGTTCTACTCGAGAACGTGTAAATATTTAGAGTACTCGAATTGAGACAAGTGGCCTGGTGATAGGCGACAATTTATCGGGACTTCTTTGCTACTTTTGCGTCCTTGATAAAAACAAGGCCCATCAACCATCCCTTTCCCCTACTTTCCCTCCCAAAAACATGGCGGACGGCAATAACTGCGACTCGCGCGATGTAATGATAAAAGAAAGAGAGAACCAAAAAAAAAAAAAAAAAAAAAAAAAAAAAGAAAAT